>JAJMZS010000453.1:0-36140 GCA_023807205.1 Isotricha prostoma | reverse complement strand
CCCAATCCCCAATCCCCAATCCCCAATCCCCAATCCCCAAATCATTTTTTTATCAATGATTTTTAAAAATTTTTTACTTATTTTTTTAATATTATGAATATTAATTTTATTTTTTATACTCTTATAATTAATTATTTATTTTTTCTTTTTTTTTATTTATATTTTTCCTCTTTTATTTTTCATTATTTTTTTATTTATTTTTAAATATTTTTCTTTTATATTATCTTCAATTTTTATTTTCTTATCATAACTTTTTTTAATTTTATATATATAATGTTTAGATTTAATTACTCAATAATAATTCAAAATATAATTTAAAAAATTAAATTCAAATAATTATTTTAAAAAAGATTTTTAAATTAAAATTTATCAGCTTCATCTTTAAATTCTCTATGCAATTCCTCTTCGTTTTTACAACTTTTATTTCTTATTAAATTATATGCTAATTTTAAATCATTTGGAATATAAATATCTTTTGATGTATCTCTTTTATATCTTATTGATAATATATTATTATTTCTCTCAGAGTTCCTATTTGTTTTATAATTATATAATTCTGAAAATTTATTATAATCTACATCATCTATATTAAATGGTTTTTTATTTTTATTTGTTGAAATTTCATCTTTTGGATTATTTAAATTTTTTAAATTTGTGGTTTTTAATTGTAAATTGTTTTCAAGATTATCATTATTTTTAATTTCTTCATTTTTTCCCAAATAAAAATTATTTTTCATTTTATTATCGGTTAAATCAATATCAATATCATTTATTTTTTTAGTATTATTAATATCATCTTCTTCATTTTTTTCATTATCTTCTTCATTATTATTATTTTTTTTATTATTCTGTTGTTTTATATATTCATTATATTGATTTAAAAGTTTTTCTTTATCTTTTAAATCGTTTTTATTTTTAATAAATTTTTTCACCCAATCCTTAAATGAAATATTTTTATCTAAATATTGATCTTTTGTTAAATTCAATTTTAAACTTTTATTTAATATTTTTTGATAAGTATTATTTTGTCCTAATTTTAATAATGAAATTAATTCTTCATCATTTAAGTTCACATTATTTTTATATAAATAATTTAGTACTAATCTATTAAAGAATTCTTCTTTTTGACTTGAACAAATTAAAAAAGCAAATTTTTCAATTTTTTCTTTGGGGGTTAATTCTTTATTGTTTTTAGATTCATTATTATTAAAATCAGGTTTAATTATCATATCTTCTGTATTTATTAAATGTAATGTTTTATTGTCAAATTTATTATTTTTAATATTATTTAAGGTTTTTAAATTATTTTCTTCATCATTCTCAAAAATATTATTTTTATTTTTATTAACTTTATTATTATCAATATTATCATTATCATTATCATTATTATTATTTTTTAATATATTATTATCATTATTATTTACTATATTATTAATATTATCATAATTATTATTGTTATTATTATTATTATTATTGTTATTATTGTTATTATTATTATTATTATTGTTATTATTGTTATTATTGTAATTATTATTATTATTATTATCATTGAAATTATTATTATTGTTAATATCATTGAAATTATTATTATTGTTATTATCATAGAAATTATTATTATTGTTATTTTTATCAATTTTATTATTTTTTTTATTAATATTCTTTTTCTTATTTTTTGGTTTTACTGGTTTTGGCTCTTCTAATAAAATATGTTCAATATTTTCAATGATACCTTTTGAGTTAATTCTCATTAACTTTTTATCATTTACATCATAATTATATTTTGGTTCAGTATCCTTTTTTTCAAAACTTTCATTATGATTATAATTTTTATTTGGAATAGATGGATTTAAATTATTTTTACTTCCTACTATTTTTAAATCATCTTTTTTTAATGATTTATTATAATTCTCTTCATTTAAATTATTGTTATTATTTGGATATATATTATTATTATATATATTATTTGAATTTTTTGGATTTATTTTAATTTTATTTGAATCATTTTTAGGCTCTTTATTCATATTTTGAACAATGTTTAAATTTTCTACTATATTTTCATCATCCAAATGTTCTTTATTTTGTACTAAATAATTTTTTACTTTTAAATTTGGATTTTTTTGATTTTGATTATTATATGGATTTATATTATTATTAGAATTTTGATTATAATAATTATTATTATTTTCATTTATGTTATCATTTGGATTCTTATTAAAAAAATTGATATTATCATTATTTTGTCCCATAGAATTATAATTTGGATTAATATTTTTATTAATTAAATTAAAATTATTATTTTGACTTTTTCCATTGAAATTTGATAATACTTTATTTTGATCATTATTATAATAATTTGGGTTTTCATTTTTATTGTAAGGATAGTTTGAATAATTATTATTTTGATTGAAATTATTATTTGGACTTATATTATTATTATCATTATTATTTTTATTCACAATATTTGAATTAAATTTATTATTAGTATTAATTATATTTGAATTAAATTTATTATTAGGGTTTAAATTATTATTTGAATTAAAATTATTATTATTAGGGTTTAAATTATTATTTGAATTAAAATTATTATTAGGGTTTAGATTATTATTTGAATTAAATTTATTATTAGGGTTTAGATTATCATTTGAATTAAAATTATTATTAGGGTTTAGATTATCATTTGAATTAAATTTATTATTAGTATTTAAATTATTATTTGAATTAAAATTATAATTAGGGTTTAGATTATCATTTGAATTAAATTTATTATTAGGGTTTAGATTATTATTTGAATTAAAATTATTATTAGTATTTAAATAATTATTATTATTAAGAATATTTTCATTAGGTTTACCTTTTATATTATTATTTAATAATTTATTTTTTTTAAATTCTTCTTTTTTATTAAATATATTGTTTTTATTTAATTCAGGTTGAGTCATTTTTTTCTCTAAATCATTCAAAAAATTATTTTTTTTATTACTGTCTTTTTTATTAATTTTATCGCTTATTTTCAATCTGTTATTTTGATTGTAATTTTGATTATTATTTGAATTTTTTTTATTTAAAATTATATCATCTTGATTTATATTATTATTATCATTATTATTATTTTCATTCTTATTCTTATAATTATTATCATTATTTTTATCATGATTTTCTTCATAATATTTACTGTTTAAATTATTTTCTTTTTTTTTATTTTCATCAATTCTATTTTGATTAATATAATTATTAAATGATTTAGGCTGATTTTTACCTCCTTTTTCATTATTTAAATTTAAATCTTGATTTTCTTTTTTTAAAGATATATCAATCTCATCATTATTATTATTTGATTTAATATAATTATTTAAATTTTTTGGCTGATTTTTTCCTCCTTTTTCATTATTTAAATTCAAATCTTTTACTTCATTATTTAAGGAATTTATATTATTATCATTTTCAATCATGTTAATTTTATTTTCACTTTCCTCAGAATTTTTTGAAATATTGACATTTTTATTTAGATTATCATTGTTTTCACTATAATAATTATTATTAAACCTATTTTCAGTTTTATATGGTTGAGAATTAATATAGTTTGAATTAAAGTTATCATCATTATCATTATTCAAATTATTTTCTGCATTATATTTTTTTGAATTCTTATAATTATTATTATTTATATTATTATATTTATTTGGGTTTTTTTTATTTTCATTTATTTTTCTTTTATTATTTTCTAAATTTAAATAATCTTTACTTTTTTCTAAAACAAATTTAAATTTTTGGTCTATATCTTTAATTTTATCTTTAGGATTGTTATTATATTTATCACTAGATTTAATGTTAATTTTATTTAATTTATTATTATTAGATTTACTTTTTTGGTTTTCTTTAAAATTATTATTATAATTATCTCTCATTGATTTTGAATTTTTTTTATTGTAATTTTTCAAAACACCAATCCTTGTACTTTTTCTATTAAATGAACTATTATCATCAGATATCATAAGATTTTTAGAATTTGAATTAGAAATATGACTATTTTTTAATTGTGTTTTATTATTACTTGTATTAATATATTGATTAAACCTTTTAGGTGATATTGATTTTTTTAATTTATTATTTGCATTAAGATTATTTTCTGTATGATAATAGTAATTATTATTATTATTATTATTATTTTCATTTTTTTTTTTTAAAAGTTCTTCTTCATTTTTCCATATTTCAACCATATATTCTGGACCTAAAATTTCTGGTACATCATTATCTCTATCAACATTTTGTATTTTTACATTATTATTTAAAAGTTTCTTCTTTTTATCATATTTTTCCTTTATTTTTAATAATCTTCTGAAAAAATCAATCATTAAATTCCTTTTTTCTTCATTTTTCTTTTTCATATAATACATATTTTCTAAATTATTAAAAAAGTTTTTTAAAGTATCACTATTATTCTCAATTATATTTTTCAATTTTTCTTCTCTTTCTTTTTTTTTCTTTAACATATCAAGCCACCAATCTTCAATAGTTAAAACAGCAGATTTCATAATTAAATAAATTTTTTCTCTTTCTATATCCAATTTCCTTTTTTTTTTTACTTTGCCAGAATCAGTAATTAAAGAATGAGTATATTCAACTCTTCTCATCATTACAGCATTTCTTTCAGCAGAATTAAATTCTCTTTTTTCTTTATTAGTATTCATTAATAATCTACTTTTACTAGGAAGAGGAGTTAATTTCATTTTATTTTCATTATTAGTATTATCATCTGGGTAAATATAATACCAATCATTATGTTTTATTAATCTATTTATATTTTCTCTATAATTTTCAATTTCATTTAAATATTGTTGCACTGGAATTCCTTCAAATTCTTTATTACCTTCTAATTTTAATCCTTTATTATATGCTTTATTTTTTATATATTTATTATAATTTTCTTGATTTTTTAAATATGTATGTTGTAAATTCGTTGATGGAATAGCTCTTGTTTTATTTTCATATAAGTTGTTATATTGTTTTCTTTCTAGTGAATATGAATTTATTAAATCTCTATATGATTGTATTACATTTTGTTTTTTTCTATTTGTATGTGTTTCTAGATTTGGATTTGTATTTAAGATTTCATCATCTTGATTATTTATTCTATTTTTTTTTTCCATTGGTGATGAAAATCTTTTGTTTTGTAAATTATTATTTGATTCATTTGTTAACATTTTTATTTCTATTTTACAATTATTTATTCTTTATTTATTGATGTTATATTTTAATTATTTCTATAGAATTGTTTTAAATAATATATTTATTTAATATATTTAATTATATTATCATAAAATTTAATATAGGTGATAAAAAAGAAAAATAAAAGAATAATTCAATATTATTTTTGTATATTATATATTGTTGATAATTGACTATAATGTTGTTGATATTTCAGAAAAATGAATTGATATATTAACAAAATGAAGGGAAGGAATATTGAAATAGAAAAAATGAGTATCATTTAACAAAATTCAAAAAAAAAGTTTCAAAAATATCGAATAAAAGAAAATATAAAAATATTGTCAAAATCCTTATCATTATAAATATATGCAGAAAAAAAAATAATGAAGAACTAAATAAAAGTTTAAATCTAAAAAAAAGGATAAATATTTTTTGATATTTTTAAAATGAATTTATTAATCCTTAATTAGAATAATATTAAAATTTAACAATGTATTTTTTTCTCAAATCCTTTAATTTAATTCCATTATTATAAAAAAAAATAATCTATAATTAAAATTCAATTTCATTAGTTTTAATTACAAATATCAAATTTATAACACATTTTAAGAAACTCACTTAATTTAATTTCATTTAATAAATTTAATGTAACTAAAATTAAATTAGTAAGACTATTATTTTTTGTATATAAAAAAGTTAATGAAGTATTCATAATTTTTTTATCTTTAGGTGCAGAAAATGATAAAATATTAGTTTTTTTTAATTTATGAACAATTTGAAATAAAATATCTTTATTAGAACTTATTTTAGCACATATAATATATAAAATATTTTTACAAAAAATAATTGTCCCATTTATATTTTTTCCATACATACACGAAAAAACTTTATTTTCAGAATTCTTACATAATTCATTAAAAATGTTTTCAGAAATATAAATATTTTTGTCTTTTTTTTTTATATTTTCATTACAATAAATACAATTTTGAATATTATGAAGGGGAAGTGGAATTCTTAAAATTTGACTTAAATTATGAAGGTCTTTATACCCACCATAAATAAAAGAAATATATTTAATTTTTTCATTAATTAATTTTGTAATAATATTTCTAAAAATTTTATATTCTTCAATTACTAATTTTTCAACTTTATTTTTATTTAAATATTTTGTAACTTCTTTTTCATTTAATACTTTTTCTTTATTCCATTCTAACCCATATTTTATATTTTTTAATTCTTGAGTTGATTGATTATTTTTATATAAATCTCTTTCAAAAATTTCATAATTTTCTGTAATATTTGTTAATATTGAAAAATGTATTTGTTTATTATTATTTTGTTCAATAATTTTTTTTAATTCTTTATAAAAATAATCTTCAATTTTATCATTTTCATTAATTAATTGATTTAATAAATTTCTATTTAAAAGCATCATATTAGGTAAAATTCCATTAAAATTATTTTCATCTTTATTATATATTCTAATATCTATTATATAATAACGTTCTTTCATCTTTTTTTTTTGAAATTTACAATATTCACATAAACCTCTTTGGGGTATTTGATTTGATATATTAAAATTGCTACAAGTATAATCAGGGCAAGATAATATTGTAGGAAAAATTCTAAATAAAACTTCACTTGGAAAAATTGGAAAAACTTTAAAATAATTTGGTTGAATTAAATCAAATTGACTTTGAATATACTTTGAATAAGGTAAAAAAATTTGTAATCTTTTGATTAATATATATAAACTATAAGGAGTATTTTGTCTAATTTTTAAAGCTAAATTAATAATATTATTTGCAATTTCAATATTTTCAATTTTTACATTTGATATAAAATCAATTACTTTAAAATAAGGTAAATCTAAAATATTAACTTTATTATATTTTAATAATGCAATACATAAAAAAAAAACCATTGTTTTATCCATTTCATTAATTAAAAAATTGAAAATAACATAAGAAATAACAATAGTATTTTTATTTGATAAATAAGTTAATAACCAATTAGTAGCATATATTACTGGAGTGATAAATGAAATAGTCAATTTATTATAAATTTCAGGTTCATGATATTTCAACAATAAATCAAAGATAGAATAACATGAATTTAAAGAAGAAATATCTTTTCCTTTATAAAAATTGATAAGAAAATAATCCATAAATAAATTAAAACAATTATATATTTTATATAATTCTATTGATGATTCTTTAAATTTAAATGATAAAAATATTGTCATAATTTCATTCATTCCTTGTTTATATTGTATTGAATTATACTCACAATAAAATAATAAAATTTTTTTTAATTTTTCCTGAAAATTTGGAAAATCTTTTGTTTCATATATTTTTGTTCTTTTTATATCATTATCTAAAACATGATATGGTGCATTTTGAAATTTTTTATTTTCAATAAAATCTGAATTATTTTGTAATAAAATATAAAGTGATTTATTTTTTCTTAATTTAAATTCCCATTTTTCTAAAATGTTATTAAATGAATCATTTAGACTATAATCAGTTATATTATTATTATTATTAATTTTATTTTCTTTTTCACAATTTATTTTAATTGTTGATTCCATAAAATCTTTAATATATGAATAATAATTAAATATTTGAATTAAAAATAAAAAAAGTATTTTTTTATGTTATATATTCATATTTTTCAAATATTTTAAAATAAAATTTTTAATAATAATTATTTGTTTCATTAAAGAGAATTCAATATCAAAATATTTATCTCTTATTATATTTTCTTTACCTAATCGAATCATAGAATAATAAAAACCAATAAATAATAAAGTAGGAATAAAAAAAATACTTTTTGTAATTCTCAATATATTATTTATTCCAAAAAAAATTAATAAACCTATAAACCAATAAGGCATATTACCAAATATACTATCATTTTTTTTTCTCATTATACTTTCTAATATTGATTGAATTCCATTATCAAATCTTTTTTTCATAAAAATTATTTCTCCTTGATTCATTAAATTCTCAAATTCCTTTTTATTATTTCTTAATTTAGATAGCACTTTACCTTTAATTAATTCTTCATGAAGACTATGATTTAAGTTAAAATCATATAATTGATTAATATTTTTTACTACTTTAAATAATTTAAATTGCTCAAATAGATTCAAATAATTCATTCTTAATTGTTTGTATAAATTATATATTTGTTCTTGTGATAAGTTTTTAATATTTTTTTCATGCAATCTATTTTTAAATAAATCAATTGAAATTGAATATATTTCTTTTGACTTTTTTAAACATTCTTTTTTTAAATTTTCATAAACTTCTTTTTCTATTTCAGTTAAATAATCTATTAATTGTTCATTTGTTAATTTAAAACTTGACAAAAGAAAAAATCTTAGATTAAAAATTTTCAGAAAAAAATATCTTGAATAACTTATATTAAATTGTTTCCAAAAATCTTCACCATTATATTTTTCTAAAGTTGAATTAAAAATTTTATTATTTTGATTATTTAAACTTTCAATAACTGAATTTTTTTTTTCTTTTAAAAATTTTTCTTTTTGATTTTCTATTATTTCATCAAATAAATTTGTAAAACCTAATAAATTCCAATTTTCATAAACTTTTTTTTCTTCTAATTTATCTAATAATTGTTCAGAATATTGTTCTGCAATTTGAAAAGCAAAATCAAAATAATTTCCAGAATAAAAATTTTTTAATTTATTTTCTAAATCATTTCTCATTTTATTTTGAACTAATAAAATTAATTTTTTAGATTGATTAAGAAAACAAGAATATAATCTTTTTGAAATATTTTCATCTAATTCTTCTCTTATTTTACTTTTAACATTTTCATCATAATAAGAAACACTTTCATCATAATCATTTAAAATATTATTTCTTAAATTAATACAAAAATTTTTAAAATCACTTAAATTTTTTTTTGAACTTTCTTTATTTAAATTATCTAATTCATTTTCATATTTTTTTAAAACATTCATTTTTATTTCTTGACATCTATAATTAGAAACCATTTCTCTTTGAGTAGGAATATCTAAATCTTTTTCATTTAATATTTCATTCCATATTTGAAAGATATAATATCCTAAACCATCACAAGGAATATTTTCACTTATTATATTATTAAAAATATAATCATTATTTTCATTATTAAATCTTATCTTTAATTCATTTATTTCATTTTCAAATTTTGTTCTTTCATATATGTAATTTGATAATGACATAAATTCAAAAATAAAAAAATCTTCTATTTTCTTATTTTCATAATTTTCTGGTTTTTTTACTTCATCCCAAATATTAGAAATATCATTTTTAAGTATCTTTGTAATTTTTTCAAAATTATGAAATCTATTATCAAAATCTCTTAAAATTAGAATAATTTTCTTTAAACAATTACAATTAAATAATTTAAAATTCATTTCAAAAACAGTTTTCAAAACACCATAATTAGAAGCAGTATATCTTCCAACATCAGTAACCCACATATTAATAATTAATAAATTAGTAATAGCTAAACTAAAAAGTGAAGAACATTTTTCAAATTTTTCTCTATCATTTTCATTTCTATTTATACTATCTGTTCCTTCACAATCAATTATTAATAATTTCTTATTTTTTAATCCAGTTATCCAAATTCCTTTTGTTGTTTGAGTTCTTTTTTTTAAACTGTTCATTACTTTAAAATTTGTATTAAATAACTTGTTTAATAATGTACTTTTTCCTGAACTTTGTGGTCCTATTATTGATATTAAATTATAGTCTTTTCCTAAAGATGTGAAATTTATTTTTTTTAAATATGTGTCTATTTCTTTACTATATTTTTTTATATGTTATTTTTTTATTTTTTTACTTTATAGAAAAATCAAAATATATTATTTGACATGTTTCTATTTGTTCATCCTCTTCTGGATTATATTGAATTTTTTCATTTAGTAAAGTCATATTTTTTATTTTTTTTTTTTGAATAATTTTTAAAATATTTATAATTAAATTTAAATGATTGATGAAGAGAAAGAATATATAGAATTTAGATTATATTTAATAGGTGATTATGAAGTAGGAAAACAATCATTTATAAATCGTTTATCAAAAATTCCATGTACAAAAACAATAAATTTTGAAAATGAAGAAGAAGAAATTGACAATAACAATAATAATATTCAAATGTTAAATAATAATTTAGGAGAAAAGAAATTTGATTATGAAAGTAATTCAATATCCCAAAAAGGAAATGAAGATACAAATGAATTAATAAATAATCATCCATTTTATAATCCTTCAAAATTATATAATATAAATCATTATAAAATATTATTTAGACCATTTTATATAATTCCAGCTCAAGATTTACCATATGATTATATACTTATTGAAGAAGAAGATTCTGATTATGAAATTGAAAAAGAATATAAAATTTTATTAAAAAATACTAAAAAAGATTTAACTCAAAAAATTATAATTCAAGATACTGTAATTTCAGAAAATAATTTAAAAGGTTATAAAATTGGTATTGAGAATTTATTTATTTTTATGTTTGATTTAAGTAATTATTCTACATTTGAAAAAATAATGTACTATTATAAATCTTTTGAAAAAACTTTTAATTTAAATAGTGAAGAAAAAAATATTTCTTGTATTTTAATTGGGAATAAAATTGACTTGAAAGCAAATATGAATCAAGAAGAAAATGAAGTATTTCAATCTTTTCTTTCAAAAACAAAAATGGAATATTTTGAATGTTCAACAAAACCTTTTTTTAAATTTGAACAATTAATAAAAAAAATCTTTTTTAATGTATATGGAAATTACAGAGAAAATTTTAAATCAGATTATTTTATAAACAGATTTAATTTAATTATATCATCAAAATCAAATTTTTCTCATTCAGAAAGAATAACTTTTAAATTTCAAAATACAAATTTCCCAGGTCCAAATTATTATAATAATAATGTATATGATTTAAGTTCAATTGATGATATTCAAAAAGCTTTAATAGACAAAAAATTAAGATTTAAATCAAAAATTTTTATAAATAAATTAGGTCCAATTTTAAAAAAATCAAGAAGTGTTGCTAAATTAAAAAATGATGATAATGATAGAAAAAGATTTAAAGTTAATTTAAAAGATATGAAAGAATGTATTGATAAACCATTAAAAGGTTTTAGTTTGGGAATTATTCCTGGGAATAATAATTTAAGAAAAATAAGAAGTGATTTAATTAATGGAAGATTAAATATTATTAATAATTCTTTTGATGAAAATGTTACTAAAATTAATGTTGTAAAAGAAAAAAAAAAACATGAGCAAAAGTATTTTCAAAAAATAGATAATAGAAGAGATATATATCGTAAGAAATTAATTAGTGATATGTTATCAAAAATGAATAATAGATTATTAATTCATAATAAAAATTTAGATAAATTAGAAAAAGAAAATTTAATTCAAAAAGAAAGTATTTTATTAAATAAAAAATTATTTCATTCAAATTCATCTTCAAATTTATTGACATCAAATCCATTAGATATAGAAAGAAAATTATTTGATGAACAAGAAAGACAAAAACAAAGAGAGAGAATTTATCAAGTTTTATATTCTAAAAATCAAATTCATATTCAAAAACAAAATGAAATGAAAGAAAAATATGTTCCAGAAAATATAAGTCCATCACCAAATTCATATAATATAAATAGAGATATAAGTAATTCTAATAAAGGTGCTATTATTTTAGGAAAAAGAAAAGAATTAACAAAAAATATTTTAGATCCACCTTTTGCAAATATTAAATCTTCATTTGATAAAATTGCAGAAAATTTTTCTAAAGAAAAATTATCATATTCTGAAAGATTTAAAGGAATAGATTTTGATGATAGAAACACAAAAGATTATAAAGATAAAATAATTTGGGATAAATGGGAAAAAAGAAAAGAAAATTCAGAAAAGAAATTAATAATAAATAATATAAAATCAGAAAGAGAAATTAAAACATTATTAAATCAAAAAAATAAAGAAAAAAATGAAGAGACATTAAAATTAAAACAAGATATAATAATAAGAAAACAATTTAATGGAAAACAATATAATGATATAAATTATGATTTAATAGAAGAACAAAGTCCAAAATATTCAATGAGAGGGAAAGCAAAAGAAAAAAATTTAAATAATGAAAATGAAAAACTTTTAATAATTGGAGGTGAAAGTGAATATTTTGATTTAAAGAAAAAATTAAATAAACCTAATTTTAATTATGTTAAACCTTCAAATCCTTCTTTTTCTTTTAGTAAAAGTGAAAGATTTAATATAGAAGTTTATGATAATGATAAAAATATTCTTTTTCCTGATTTAAAATTTATGCCTGATGATAAAGAAAATTTTTTATGTGTTGAACCTTATAGTTCTATGGATCAAAGAATTAATCCTATTTCTTATAATAATTTTCCTGGTCCTGGAGAATATAAAATTAAATCTTCTTTTGATGAAATTGTAATGAAAGGAAAAAAAAAAGATAAAAAAGAAAAAAAATGAATAAAATTTTTTTTATATAAAACAATTTTTTCATTTATTATTATTTTTACATTATTATTTATAAATATTAAAATTTCTATTTATATAATTTTTTTTTATTCATTATCTACTAAACTATAAAATAAAGTTATTGATATATTTGGATATTTTTTTGCTTCTTCAAATTTATCTAAATCATCTTTAAATAATGTTATTTTTAATTTATTTTTATTTAATTTATTTTTATTACCTTCATTAATTTTTGAAATTAATTCATTTAAATTTGTATTATGTTTCATTTTAAATATAATTTCATATAAAGATTTTCCAGTTACATCTTCAGTTTGATTACTATATTCAGATGGATCTGTTAATAAACCTTTTAATTTACTATTACTTCTAACACTATTTTCATCTTTTAATTTTATCATTTCTAATTTTTCATTTCTTTTATCTTTTATTTTATTTTTTTCTTTTTTTTTATTTTTTTTACTTGTATTTATTTCATTTGAATCTTCTTCTTCATTTTTATAATTACTAATTTCATTTAATATATTATTCAAATTATAATTTTGGAAAGTTTCATCATAAAAAGTTTTAATAGTTTCCCAAGATGAATAATATAAATTAACCCAAATATAAAAATTAATTCCTCCAGAAATACAAATTTTAATATCAGAATGAATAATTAATTCAGGATTAAAATAAATCTCATAATAAATTTCATTTTCTTCATCATCACTTTCTTTATTTTCACTTAAAATATAATTTCCAAGTTTCATATTTGCATTAACAAAATTACATATTTTCAACTTTAATTTTTTTCCTTGTGGTAAAGGTCCAACTTTAATCCCATTAAACTTAAATTTATTAGCAGAAATAAAATAACTTTTTTCTTTTTTAAAACTTTGTAATATATTAGTAACATGAGCTCTTCCATTTTCTCCAATTAAATGTGAAAAATGTGATTTAATAATTTTAGGAATTAAAAAAATATAAGGAGGGCAAAAATTAGCTTCTAAAAAAGTTTCAAAATACTTAATATATCTTTTTTGACTAGGAATAGTAACTCCAGTATTATCTTTAGTTCTAACTCTAGCATAATATCTAAAAGCTTTTTCACTACTTTCACAAAGTCTCGAAAAAATTAAATATGAACATATCATAACACCAGTTCTTCCTTTTCCAGCTTTGCAATGAACGGCAGCAACAGAATTAGGATTTTTAATTAAATATAAACAAATATCAATACAAAATTCTAATATTAATTTGATTGGACATGGATTGTGATCAGTTGCAGGAAATAAACCAACTTCACATTTATTAAATATTGATTTATTGTATATTCTATCTTTTTCTAAACATAAATTATATATTTTTACATTGTCATTATGGTATTTATGAAAAAAATTAGTTATGTCTTTTAAAGAATTTCTATATAATGTTTCACAACCTGTTGATGGAAATCCCATTGCTATTACTCTTTTTGTTATATATGCCATGTCTAAGTCAAATTCTTCGTTTTGATAACGAATTTTTTGCTTTGATACTAATCTTTTTAGTATATTTGCTTTTTTTAATTTTTTATTTTTCTCTTTTTTTATATCTAAATTTTCCTCTTCTTCTTCTTCAAAATCTTTGTCAAAAGGACTTGTGTTGTATTTTTCTTTTTTGGGATCTTTTGAGGGGATTATTTTTGGAAGTTTTTTTAATTCGTCGTTAAAGGAATTGTAGTTTATTATTCTGTATGATTTTTTTATTTTGTCGTAATAATACATTTTACAATTTAGATCTTTGTTTTCTACTGGTTTTACTGTGTTTATTTCATAATCAAATGTTAATTTTAATTTTTCTTCTAGTTTACATAAGTTTAATGTTTGTATTTCTTCATCTTTTTCTGATATATTTTTTTCCATTTTTTTAAAAATTTTTTATTAGAAAAATGCTATTAATTTTCTTTTAATAGAATAAAAATATATTTGATTAAAAATAATTAGTATACCATCTAATAAATAGATTAGAATATTTTTTGAAATCAATTATCCATATAAATATTGTTATCAAGTTTATATCAAATTTATTTTTATGATTAATTTGAAAATAATTTGAAATATAATTACTAAATAAGATAGTCATAATTTTATTTAAAAATAAATAATAATAATGTTTTTATCTGTTTCTAAAAAATAATTTCCTATAAAATTATCGTTCTTCCAAATATATTTTTTTAAATATTAAAAAGCATAAGTTTAATATAAATATATTAAAAAAAAATAAAATAAATACCAAAATTAATAAAAATAATATAATAAATTCTAGCAATGTCAAACCAACAAGAACAATTAATCCCAACGCAACCATCATCAATAGATGAGAACCATCCTAACTCAAAAATAGACCAATCAGAAAACCAAGAAACTCAATTAATAACCCAATTAGAACAACAAAATCAGAAAAGTACATTTCAATTAGAATCTCCTTTTCCAATATTATCAAAATACAAAGATATATATATTCCATCAATATATACATTGAATATGAAAGAAATGAATGATGCACCTTGGAAAAAAAATAATGTAAATATAAGTGATTATTTCAATTATGGATACACTGAAGAAAACTGGATTGAACATTCTGAAGAAATTAAAAGTAAACTTGATGAATTTAATACTTTAATTAAAGAAAATAAATACATTTTACCTTCTGCAAATGATGAATTGAATTATTTATTTAGTTTTCCTTCTGACTATGGTGGTCTTGGTGATGTTTTTAAAGACCAAAATTATGAAAATGTTAATTTTTTTGAAAATAAAACAAATGTCAATAAATTAGCTCCTTTAGTAAGATTGCATAATCAACAAGTTTATGTTAATTTAGAAAGTGGAAATCAAAATATATTTAATAATACTAATATTATAAACTATTTTCCTTTTAATATTCCATCTTCTATTAATCCTAATAGAATTAATCCTTCGGTAATTAATCCAAGTAATCCTTTTCCTAATTTTAATTTTGGTTTGAATAATTTTAATTCAAAGTATATTTATTTTTATTTTTTTTAATTTTAGGAAAGATGATGATAAAGAAGAAAAAAAGGATAAGAAAACTAGTAAAAAAAGAGAAAGAAGTGAAAGTGAAAATGAAAGAAAAAGAAAAAAAAAAGATAAAAAAGAAAAAAGAGAAAAAGAAGATAAAAGAGATAAAAAAGAAAAAAGAGATAAAAAAGATAAAAGAGATAAAAAAGAAAAAAGAGATAAAAGAGATAAAAAAAGAAGAGATGATAGTTCAGAAAGTGATGAAAGTAGAAAAAGTAGAAGAAGACATAAACATCATCATCATAGAGATAAAAGTAGAGAACGTAGAAAAGATAAAAAAAGGTAATATATTTCTATGTAATTTTTTTATTGGGTGGGAGAAGTCGAAATGATAATTTACGTATTTTATATTTATTTTATATAGTTTTATATTATTTTTAGTTTTTTGTTTTTCATTTTCCTTTTTCTTTTATTTCATTTAAATTTTAAATAAATTTTAAATTATTAAATATTTTTCTCACCTAATAATATTAAACTAGATATAAACTAAATATTCAATTTTTTTTTTATAATTTTATTAACTTAGTTTTTTAATATAAAAAAATTTTTATAATTTATTTAAATAATTTAATTTTTAATTGTTGTTTTCTATATTCATTAAATCAGGATTATAGTTCATTGATTTTAAATCAAATAAAAAATCAATTGCATTTTGAATATAAAAATCTATATCATAATCATTATCAGTATTAAATTGTGATAATTTTTCTCTAAATATTTCTTCATACATCATAACTTTATTTAAAACATTTGAACAATCATCAATTTCTAATGTGTTAATATCAACAAAAACAATATATTCATCATATACTCTTTTTATTAAATTTAATAATGGAATCCATAAAATAGAGGGACAATAATTTTTAATAAAAGCATATTCAAAAAAATCTTTTATAATATCTTTAATACTATTTTTATTATTTTTATTTAAATTTTCAATACTTGAAATAAATTTAACATATCTCATTAAAAAATCAATTTTTAAATTTTGAATTTTAGTATTTCTTATTAAATTATCATAAATGTTTTCCCAATTTTTTGCTTTAAAATCTTTTGTATCTTGATATAAAGACATTAAAATCTTATCAAAATATATATCATCATCAGAAATAATATTATCACCAGCACTACTTAAATCATTTTTATTTAAATAATTTAAATTAGATAATTTTTCATATTCCATAATTTCAAAATAAATACTAATAGCTAGTTCATATGATTTTTTATTATAAAAATGTTCAAAGATAATTTTATTTATTTCATTTTTTGTATTTTCTCCATTTTTTAATTCACAAACTTCATCTTTAACTTCAGTTACTTCATCTATAAATTCTCCAATTTTACTAATATCATATTCACTTATTAAGTTTTTAACATATTCAATTGAATAATTTTTTGCAATATCATCCATTTCATCATTTGAAGGATACCAAAAATAATATTGATTAAAATATTTAAATTTAACTTTTATTTCACATAAATTAAGTAAAAGTTCTTTAAATTCATTCATAAAAAATTTATTATCTCTATTTTGACCAAAAACACCTAATTCATTTAAAATATCAATCATATGAAATCTTAATAAAAAAGGATATTGACCTTTTAATCTTTGAACAATTTCTAATTGATTATTATATGTGTGTTTTATTATATTTATTATTGTTTTTATTATTAAAATATCATCTCCTATAAAATCATTTATATTATTTTCTAATTGAATAATTAATTCTTTTATAAAATTATTTTTATAAAATCTGAAAATTAAATGAGATAATATTGTTAAATGAATATTTTTTCCATTATTTTCATTAATAACATCTTTGCCAATAATTATATTAAATATTTCTTGTATTAAATTAATATATTCTTTTTGTTCTTTTAAATTTTTATTTAATTCATTAATAATATAATTACAATCATCAAAACAAGTTTCTTTTTGATTTTGCATAAATTGCTTAAATTCTGATGTATTAACACCTTTAAATGTACTTTGTAATTTAGTTAAAAAAATTTTCCATTGAGTAAATAAATCAATATAAAGTTTTGAATTATCTATATTTTTTTTTTGAACTTCATCAATTAAAGTTGTTAATTTTATAATAGAACTTTTTATATCACAAATAGATAAATTCTTTTTTAAGTTTAATAAATTTTTTTGAATATTATCTTCATTTTCATTTTCTTTTATTAAATCAGGTTTTAATAAAAATTCATATATTAATTCATCTCTTAATTTTGTCATATAACTAAAATCATCATTATGAACATTAAAAAAATCAAAATATGAAAAAACAATTAAAAAATTTAAACATTCTTTATATTGTAAATCATCTCCTTTATTTTCTCTAGTTTTTTTTATTAAACATAATCTGATTTTATGAGAATATGATTTATTCCATTGTTCAAAATTCTTTAAATATTTTTTCTTTTCATTTATTATTGAAGATAATTCTTCTACAATTTCTGAATTTATTTCATTATCTTTTAAATTTGAATCATTTATATTATCATCATCATTATTTGATTTATTGAAACTGTCAATAGATAAGTCATTATCTTCTTTTATTTCTTTTGTAAATTTGTTATTTTTAAAAAAGGAATTAAATTCTTTATTAGGCTAAATAATTAAATAATATATTTACTTGATTTAAATTGTTAGTTAAATTAAATTGATTTGAGATTTCATTATTTGATTCTGGAATGTTTGTGAATATTTTATTTTGGTTTATAGGAATATAATTTGTATTTTTAAAATCAATATTTTTACTTTCTTTAACCTCTATTTTTTGTTCAGGAAATATATTAATGTTATTCTTTGAATTATCTTGATTTAAATTATCATTTCTAAATAAAGGTAAATAGGATGTCTTATCATTAGAATTTTTAAATATACTTTCATTTTTTTCATTAGTATTTAAAAATGAAAATTGGGTTTGATTTTCATTTGAATTTTTATTTATATTTTGAAATGGATTATCATTTGAAAATGAAAATAAAGGTTTATTTTGATTTATTTTTAAATTATTATTAAATCCAAAAAAAGAATTTGATTCATTTGAATTATTTTGATTATTTGTGGGAAAACTCATTTTTATATAATTTAAATTAAAAAATAAAATAAAAATAAGAAAAAAAATAAATAATATAAAATAATAACAAAAAAAAAAAATAAAAAAATAAAAAAAAATAAATGGGAACTTCACTAAATGTAAAATAATATAATTATATAATAAAAAAATAGTGTTGCAATCCAGATAACATAAAACATGAACATATAAATGAAATAGGAACAAATACATATCAATCAAATAAAAGAATAAAAACAGAAAATAAAATAGAAACAGAAAATGATACAGATAAATCAAAATTTAATTTAGAGCCATCAAATATAAATTCAATAGCAGCAATAACTTTTCAAGGAATAAATAATTCAAATTCAGATAATAATAATAATAATAATTTACGTCCTTTTCAAAATAAAAATTATAATAATTTAAATTCATTTGAAAATGAAAATGAAAAAATATCAAGAATAAATAATATAAAAAAAGTATTAGACAAATCACCAATATTAAATATAGAAATCAAATCATCTCCTTTTTTTCAAATAGGAACTTCCTTTAAAATTGGTCCTTTAGGTTTAATTTCATATCCAAATAAAAATAATAATAATAATATAAATCAAAATAATGGTATAGTTTACTTTGGATTTTTTCCAGGTCAAAATAATCCAAATTCAAATAATTATGTTGATATTCAATTACCACCAAAAGATATTGATTTAAGTACAATTTCTCCTATGAATAATATTAATAATAGTAATAGTAATAATACAAATATTAATAATAATAATAAATATATTGGAAGGTACTTTTATATTTATTTTAATCCTGATTTTATGAAATATTATATTAGAGATTGTGGTAATGGTTTTGGTACTTATATTAGAATTCAAAATGAAACTTTATTAAAAGATAATTCTATTATTAATATTGGAAATTCTTATATTTCAGTTTCTATTGGTTATGAAGATGAGTCAATTAATGATTTACATTTTGATAATTCTCATAAAAATATATTACATAATAATTTAAATAAAGATTATAATAATAATTTAAATTTAAAAATAGTATGTAAAGGAAAAATATTTTATGATCCTATTAATTTTCAACCAACAAAAAGTGCAATTAGAATAGGAAGAAATTCTAATTGTGAAGTAGTAGTTGATGATAAAATTTTAAGTAGAATTCATTGTACTATTGTTTATAGAAAAAATATAGGTTGGATTATTAGAGATGGACTTTATAATAAAAATAAAGATGGATCAATTGAAATGAAACCTTCAACAAATGGAACTTGGTTATATGCTTTAGAAGATATATCAATTTATGAAGGAATGATTATTAAATCTAATTATAATTTGTTTAAGTTTTCTTTTCTGAAATAATATTGAATGTATTTATTATATTTATGTATAATTATTATTAGATTCAGTATTTATGGTAAAATATGTTTTTTTTAATTTTTTTTATTCAAAATAAAAAAAGAAAGAAAAGTATAAAAATTTAATAAAAAAAAATTCCTTTTTTTTTTAAATATTAAATGACCATTTTAAAAAAGAATTAAAAAATAAAAAAAAAACTTATTTATTTAAATCTAGGTTGTTCATTCATAGATCTTGCACTTTTTTCAACCATTTTCATAAACAAATCAAAATCAATCATTCCACTTCTATCTTTATCTCCAATTTTAACAAGCATTTTCCATTGAGTTCTACTAATATTAGTTCTAGGTAAAAAACTTTGTAAAACTGAAATTAAATTATCACATTGAATAACACTTGAACTAGAACCATCATTAATTAAAAATGGTTTAACATTATCTTTTATTAATTTTCTATTTCTACTTATTTCAACATATATTTTTTGTAAATCATTTGAAACTTCCCATTTTTTTAATTGATTAATTTTCTTTTTATTTTCATTAATATCTAAATTTGAACTTATATTTCCAAAACTTCTTAACCATTCATTCATATCAATTTCACCATCTTTTCTTAAATCTAAATAATCAAAAGAATTTTTTAATAAAGTAAAATTAGGTAAATCTTTTTTTTCTCTTGTGAATAAATCACAAACTAAACTTTTATATTCATTAAAATCTAAAGTATTTGAAATATTAGCATCATTAAATTGAAAAGCTAAACGTGGATTTGAATAATATTTATATATTAATTGTTTAACTTCTGAAATAAAAGGTTGAATATTTAAATCTCCTTGAATAATATTTTTATCTTTATTATGTATGAAATTTAAAAATGTATTTATATTAATTTTTCCATCTCTAGTTTCTCCAATTTGAGAAATTATATTTTCAATTTCTAAATGTGTTAAACCAACATTTAAATCTTTTATCATATTATGAAATTCATATTTATTAATAATTCCATTATTACTTTTTGCTTTAATCATATTAAAATATGTTGTATAATCAAAACCAGCTGAATTAAGTAATCTTTTTAATTTAGTTAAACAATCATAATCATATGGAGTTTTTAATTTTTCTTCTTTTGGATTTGTTCTTCCTCTTAAATTTGCACTTTTTGGTCTTTGTCTTGTTGTTGATAATTTTGTTTTATTTAATCTTTTTATATCATATGATTCATCATTTTCATATGAATCAAAATATACAAAATTAAATTCACTATATTTTATATTGTCTATATCTTTAAAATTTAATTTCATATATTTTAATATTGTTTCTGTTAAATATTTATTTGGGAAAAATTGATTAATTGTGTTAAAGAAATTTTTTTTAGAAATAAAATTATCATTAAATGTAAAATTATTTTTATTATTTATTTTATTCATATTATCATCATTACTTTGATTAGTAAAAAATTTAAAAGCATCTACTGAATTATTAAAATTTTGTTGAATAAAACTTTTAATATCAAAATGCATTTTTTTATAAAAATCAAACATTTTTAATTTATTTTGAAAATCAAAAACAGTTAAATAATTTTTTTTTTGTGAATCTAAAGTTGTATAAACTGCTAAAACTTCATCATGAGTTAAATTAAATCCACTAAAACATTCATAATTTTCTCTATGGAATTTTTCAAAATCTTCAAATGTAAATTTATTTTCACTTGAAGCATTTTTTGCAAAAAATTCTTCAACACTATTATATCTTTCACTAATAAACATACCAAATTTTTCTATTATTTCATTTATCCATTCTGTATTTTCTTTTCCTTTAAATAAATTTTGATTTATTGTTTCTTTAAATTTTTCTTTTAAATCAATAAAATCACTTTTATTAATTGCTTTATTAGTTAATTCTTTAATATCAGCTAAACCAATATTATTATTTTTAGTTAATGAAATTGCTTGTAAAACTCTTTGTAATTTATAAATATTTAATTCATCTCTTGAAAAACCAAGACTATTAATACAAAATATTTTAAAATCATCTAAATTTATTATTCCATCATTATCATTATCCATTAAATTAAATATTTCTGAATCACTTAATGATGTTACATTATTTCTTAACCATTTAATTAAAGCATCAATTAATTCATTTTCTAATTTATTATTATTTTTTACTATAATTTCATTTGATTTAAATTCTTTAAATCGTTTTAAGAAAGTTTCTAAATCAACTAAACCATTATGATAATAATCTAAATAACTGAAAAATTGATCTTTTATTGCATCACTTAATAAAATATAATTATCAATTCCAGTATTAAATTCATAATTTGATACAAAACCATCATGATTAACATCTAATTTATTAAATAATCCAACTACAGTTATATTTTTCTTTTTCATTTCTGCTTTAATTTGTCTTACAATTGATTTAAATTTCTCTTCACTCATTGTATCATATGAATATAAATTATTATCAGGTGTAAATGAAGAATTTTCAAATTTGAAAAATGAAGTTGATAAATATCTTTCAAAAATACCTTTTATATCTTCAATTGATATTTTACCATCTGAATCTAAATCAAATTTCATTACTATATTATTATTTATATTTGGTATTTTTGATTTAAGGAAATTTTGAAAATTTTCAATTGAACAAACTTTTTTTACTTCATAATAACTTTTTTTCTGTTGATTATTTAATTTTTGGAAAAATATAATTAAATCATTTTTACATTCATTCTGAACAAATTTTTTAATTTCTTCAATACATTGATTAAATAAATCATCTTTAGCATTATAATAAACAAGTAATAAAAATTCAGGATATTTTACTAAATTATTATTATCAACTAACCCAGTAATTCTAGTAAATTTCATAATATCTTCATCTCTAAATTCATTTGAAAATTTCTGTATAACAGAACAAAAATCTGCTTTTGTTAATCTTCCATTATTATTACCATCAATATTTTGAAAGAATCTTAATAATGTTTCATAATCAGTTAAACTTTTAATATTTTCAATAAAATTTTTTTTAAAAGAAGTTCTATTTAAATCAAGGAAATTTTGAGTTTTAAAAACATCAAAATTTTTAATAATTGTATTAGTATCAATTGTTTCTTTACCACCATTCATTTCATAAAATAAATCTCTAATAAAATCATATCCTAAAGTATAATCTAATTTTTTAATTTTTCCTTCAAAACCAGTAAAATCTAAAACTTGATTTTTTTCAATATCAATATCCATTCTATAAGCCAAATCTTCAATATCTAATTTATATCTTTTAATAATATCTTGTATTTCAAATAAAGGATGAGTAATTTTTCCAATTACTTTATTAAATTCTTGTCTATCAATTACACCATCTTTTTTTAAATCAATCATATCAAAAATATGATCTATTTCTTCAGCAGAGTAATTAAAGTATTTTTCAACTAAAAAAATTTTATGAAAATCATATCTTGTTATTATATTTGAATCTCTTGATACATTATATGTTAAAAGATGAGAAAAATATTCATCAATTTTCATATTTGAATGTTGTATTGCATATTTAAAATTGTTTATTACTTTTAAATCAAATTCTTCATTCATTATTCTTTGATCATCTTCAAAATATTTTTTATAATCTTGAAGTGTGAAATTTCTATCTGATTTAATTAAAAAATAATAAATTGCATTTAATGAGTCTTCTGAAAAGTTTGTTTGTCCTAAAAATAATTTTATAAATTCATTTTTTGATATTGAATTTTTATCCTTAAATAAAAATTGTTTTCCTCCTGCTGCATAAATAATATCTTTTAATTTTTTAAATGAATCAAAAATATCAGAAGTATTCATTTCACTTAAAATTATTTTACAAGCATTCATTTTATCATTAAATTCTTGTAAAGTAAAAGCATTTTGATTTTCAATATCAATAAATTGTAAAATTTGACTTATTTTACTTCTTGGATAAACAATATCAAAAGAACGTAAAATTGTTAATAATTCATTAATAGAAATTTTTTGTTCTAATCTAGTTTTATTTTTAAACATTATTTGACTTTGTACTATTTTAATAGTTTTAATTTCATTTTCAATTTGTCTTAATAAAACTTTTTGACTATTTAAATTTTGATCACCATTAACATTTAAACTCTCATCACCATTTAATCTCATTGCTGATAAAGGTCTAATTTTCTGACTTTGAAATAAATTATTTTTTCTAAAACTTCTACTTTTAACATCAAAAGTTTCATTAAATGTATTATCACCAATAATTTTTTTAATATCTCTTAAGAGAAAAGTCATTAATTTCATATAATCAATTATTTCTAAATTCTCAGAATAAACTTTTACAATATCATTTACTAATTGAGTAGTTAAACCATAATGTACATTTGCTTTTGTAAATGCTCTTACACATTCCATTCTTTGTATTGTTCCTGAATTTCTTTTATCAAATTTTTTCATTTCTTTTATTATTAAAGATTTATGAAATTGAATTGCTTCTAAAATCTCATTTGATATATTTAAATCATATAATGTTATTTTTTTTCCTTTTTTTTTTATTTTTGGTTTATCATTTATAAAATTTAATTTTCTTTCTTCTTCTTCAACTTGATTTTCAATATTTTGAGGAGGAATATTTTCATCACCATAAACATCTTTTAAATCAATACCTAAATTATTTTTTAACCAATTTTCTCCATCTTGACTAATTTTAGTAATAACAGAAGTTTTAGGTCTAATAGTTTTTAATCTCCTTTCAACATTAGGAATATCTTTAATATGAACATTTTTATTATGACCAACTTCCATATATAATTCCATATCTTGTTTAGTTCTTAATAATTTTTCAGGAATATCTTTAGCTTTATTAATAATATTATCATTAAATCTTACACCTAAAATATTTCCTCTTATTAATAAAGTTCCTAAATTAGGCATTTCTTTATTTTTAAATGAACCTTTTCTAATTTCATCACTTAAATATAATATTTGATTTTGAATTATCATGTAACATTCTTCTTTAGAAACTCCCATTGCATATGCAATTTCAGCATAATTAATTCTTACGTGACTTAAACTATTATTTAATTTTTGAGTATAATAAATTAAACCTGTTGAATTATTATATTGTCCTGGTTTTAAATATTCATTAAATTCTTTACTAACTATAAAAACTGGTTTTTTTGATTTTTTGTCTCTTTGATATTGATTTGTTGTACCTTCTAAATTTACTTCAGATGATATAAAAGTAAATGTTCCAAAACCTTTTATTACTGTTCCTTTTCCTGATTCATAATTTTGGGCTATAAATTCACATAAACAATTCCATGCTTTGTTTAATATTTCTGGAGTAAATGATTTTAATATATCTTCTCTTTTTAAGTAACCGTTGTTTATTTTTATTTTTTCACCTATTTTATTTACTAATGTTGCACTTGATGGACGGACAGTTGCAGATTTGTACATTTTTAATTATATTTTATTTTTTTTTTGTTTTAGATTAATTTTTTTATTTTTTATTTTAATTTTTATTTTTGTTGAATAAACAATAAGAATTTTTTTATTAATTATATATATACTAATATGTATTAATAATAATTAATTATAATAATAAATAATATTAATTTATACATTATTTAAAGATTTTTCTTCATTATTATTTTTATTTTTAGCTTTGCAATACATAAAATGTTGTTTAACTTTTTTAAAAGTTTGATGACAATAAGGACAATAATTAGGATCAATATTTTCTTCACTTATTAAATGATTTTCAAAAAAGAATTCATAATTCCTTTTCATTTGTTCTATATTTTCTTCACCTCTTCCTTCAACACATTCATTAAAATGGAAATTTTTTTCAGTATCAGTCATAGTTTTAAAATAAACAAATTTACAAATTGGACATTCTCTTTCAAGTTGTTTTTTTTTTTTCTTCTTTTAATTTATTTTCTATTTCTTCAGTACTAATTTCTTGTTTTCTTTTTTTTCCTAATTTTTCAAATTTAATTAATTCAATTTCTTCTTTTGGATCTGAACTTCTAATTCTTATTGTTTGATAATTATTATTATTATTATTTTTAAAAAAATTTGATTTATGTTTTTTATTTTGTCTATTTTTATTTAATTCATCATTTTCTTTTTTTATTTTTGTTTCATTTTTATTTTCTTTTGATTCATCAATATCAATTATTGGATTATTATTCATATCAAATTGAATTTTTATTTCTTCTCCTTTTCGAAATCCATAAACTTTATTTATATTTTCTAAATTATTGTTATTATATTTTATTATTCTTCTTGAAAATCTTCCATAATTCTTTAATGATTCGTTTATAAAAGAATCAATATCTTTACTTGATGTTGTCATTTAAATTTTTAAATTTATTTGCTAAATGTAATAAAACATTTTTTTTTTTATTATATGGTAAATTAATTTATTTTTAATTTTCAGCAAACTAATTTTAAAAAATATTATAAAATTAAAAATTAAATATTTCAAATTAAGAAAATAAAATTATTATATATAAATTGTTTATTCAATCTTTTTTTTCATTATTATTATTATTTTTAATTCTAGTAATTCCACTTTTAAATTCACAAAAAATATTTTTAGCTATATATTCAGCAAATTCTTCAAATAATTCAACTTCTTGATTTTCTCTCTTAAAATCAAAAGAAGGAACAACTGCATTTCCCCCAAATTCAATAGGTAAATTATCAACTTTAATAGTTTTTGTTAATAAACTACTATAATTTTTATTACTATGAAAATAAATTAATCTAAAATAATCAATTTTATCTAAACTTTCTTGAAAAGTAATATTTTTCTTTAGTAAAGTTATATTATAATTAATAATATGCATTTTATTAATCATTAATGGAAAATAATTATTAATATAAATCATTATAAATGATATTAATTCTGTATTTGGTTCTTCCCCATTAAAACTTATTATTATATTTATTTTATCACTAAAATGAAATCCTTTTTTTTTTAAATTAGGAAGTATAATTTCATTAATAAAAGTAAAATAAATAATATAATCAATAAATGAAATATTATTTTCAATACCTAAATTATAAGGAACTAAATAAAAATTTAAATTTAATTCTTCATCATAACCATAAACAAAACAACATTTACTTTGAATAATATTAATAATATGATATAATTTAAATGGGAATTCTTCACATAAAAAATTAGTTCTTTTAATAATTTTATCAGAAATATTATTTGATTCATTTTCAGGTTCAAAATTATAAGATAAGTATTTTGCAATTAAAGGAAAAGTTATTTTTTTTAATTCAATAAGAGGATAATTTTGTGTTGCTCCATAAACAGAACCAATTCTATGATAAATTGCCATTGTTGTATTAAATAATTGTTCTGGTGTTAATTCTGGTAATAAATTAAAATATGAATTTTCAATTTGATTTAATATTCTTTTTTTATTATTAAATGATTTTACATCTTGAGGTATATAAATATTAAAAAAATTAATAAAAGTTTCCATTGATTTTCTATAATCATTATAATTTGTAAATGAAAGTTTTTGTTTGTTTTTTGGAGATGATAATACAGGATATTGATCATTCATTCCTTTATTTATTGATTTTGAACCATATAATAAATTTGTTCTTGATGATACTGTAACTGCAGTTTCTGGAAGATATAATGTTTGTTTTGTTCCCATTTAATTTTTTTTAAAAATAAAATAAATATTATTATATTACAATTTTTCTTTTAAATATAATTTTCTTTGTGTAATAATATTAAAACTAAAAAAATATTTTATATTAAAAATTCAAATATTTATTTTTATATCAAAAAATAATAATATATGTCATTATCATATGATAACTATCAAAAAATTTCAAATATATTTTTAAAAAATAATAACACACCTTCATTATTTTCAAAAGAAGAATTAAAAGAAGTAATATCAATTATCACAACATTACCATATTATAAAGAATTAATATCAAAAAGAGGATATATTTGTTTAAAAGAAATTTGTTTGAATATGACATTAAAATTTTTTCCAGCACAAACTAAAGTAAAAAGATATAATAAAGATAGAACAAAATATTTACATTTATTATATGGTTATATAAAAGAATATATTGATTATTCTGGAAGAAGTGCTTTAAAAAGAGAATTATGTTTAACTGATTGTTGTTATGCAAAATTCAATTTTGAAAATTATATTAATATAACTAGTAATGATATTAATATTTTAATTAAAAATTTTGTAAATAGAATTAAAAGTTTTTTTCCTTTTCAAGATTTGAATGATAATGATTATTATAAATTATTTCTTTGTTATGATGAAATTGATTTTAGAATAGATGATTATGTTTATAAAGAAGGAGATGATGTTGATGGTATTTATTTAATTTTGGAAGGTGTTTTTGAAGTAAATAAAAAATTAATTAAAAAAAATGTTTCTATTGAATTAATTAATGTAGAAAAAAAATTAAAATATTTAAAAAGAGAAAATAAATATTTAAATCATTTATTAACTACAAATTATATTTCTAGAAATGTAAGAAATAATTTAAATAATGAAATAAACAATAATTCAAAAATGTTATTTTTTTCATCAAATGATGTTTCAAATATTAAAGTAAGAATCATTATAAATAATTATTTTTGAGTTATTAAAACTTAGGGAAAATGATATTTTTGGTATTAATGAAATATCAATTGGATTAAAAAAAAGGAAAAATACAATAAAATGTATATCACAAAAAGGAAAAATTTGGTTTATTCCTTCTATAAATTATGAACAATTAAAAAGTTATAAAGTTAAAGAATTAATAAAGAATTATGCAAATATTCAAATTAATATTTTAAATGGGAGATATAAAAAAAATTTTGTAATTAATGAAAAAAGAAGAGAAAAAGAAATACCAATTAATGAAAATAATGATGATGATTTAAAACAATATAATAGAACTTATATAAAGGAATTTACTTTAAAATCAACCCCTTTTATTCCTAAAAAAGTTAATTGTTGTATTAGTAAAATTAATTCTCTTTTTCCTTCTGTTACTCCTAATGAGTCTGCAACAAGGATTTTTGATTATAATAAAAAGAGTTTTCAAAGTAGTTTAATTAATAAACATTTAAGATCTAAAACAATTTCTTTAGATTCTAAAGATAAAAAGAGAATTTTTCATAGAAATAAAGTAAATAATTCAAATAAAGGTCTTTTTAATATTAAAGATGAAATTAATGATTTAAATGATGAAAATAAAAGCAATTTTGAAAATTATTTTACAATTGAAAATTCTTTAAGAAAAAATTCAATTAAAAATCATGTTATTAAGACTGAACAAACAAATAAAAAAAAAAATGTATTTCCACACTTAATTAAGGAAAATAAAACATTTAAATATATGAAAATTAATGTTTTCCCTTTAGGTAAAAGTTATAGTAATCTTCCTTTAAAAAATTTAATGATAGATATAAAATAAAATTATAAATATTATAGAAGAATATAAATAATTATAGTATTATATTTGGAAATAATCAAATAATCCTTTTATTTATATTAAATAAATTTATAAAAAATATTTTAAATAATGAATTAAAAAAACATAACTTTCATAATGTTTGATTTATCCAAACAAAAATACAAAGAAGAATTATATTTAACAACATTATTAACAACATCAACAGAAAAAAAAGAAAAAGAAAATGAAAATAAAAGACAAAAAATGGCAGAAAAATTATTATTTAAAAAAAAATTAAAACTTCCTCAAATTAAATTTCAAAATACTAACACAATAGGAAATATATCAAGAAGAAATAATATAAATCCATATTTTTCTCCTGAAAATTATCATCATTTTACAGAAAGTTGTAATAAATATGTTTCAAAATTAGATCCAGTAATAAAAGATTGTTTATCACCAAAAAATATTATAATGAGAACAAGGAAATATGATATTAATGAAAATAAAATGCTTTCTGATTTAAAAAGATATGATATTATTAATCGTTCTGCAGGAAAAGGAATTTTTTTTAGAATATTAAAATATAAAAATATGAGAAAAAAAAAGCCTTTTAAATTAATTTTTAGAAGTGTTGATTATAATAATAATGAAAGATTTATTAAAAAGATTAATAGAAATAAAGAGATTAAAAATATAAAAAATAAAAATAATAAGGAAAATCTTAATGGAAAAGAAATTATTAGAAATAAATATGTTTTTTCTGATAATGAAGAAAATATGAAACCAATGAATGAATTATTATGGGATATTAAACCTCCTAAAATTACAGCTAAAACTATTGATCATTCTAAAGATTTTATTAAAATGGGAGAAATGGAAAATAAAACAAGAGATCAAAGAATTATAAATGCATTAATGAAATCTGGAGATTCAGAATTAAAATTTAATATTGGGGCAAAAGTTAATTAAATAAATAAAATTTGTTAGATATATTTTTTTAAATCTATATTTTTTTGTTATTTATTTACAATTATATTTTTTCATCCTTTTTTTTTTGGAGATTTTAAAAAAATTAATTTATTCTATTAATTATTAATACTCATAATCAATGAGTTCATATAATAAAAAGAGAAAAAATTAAATTATAAAAATATATACACAAAAAATTTTCGAGTTCATTTCATAAAACAACAACATGAAATTCTATCTTTGACTCTTCTTCTATTATTATTATTATTATTATTATTATTATTATTATTATTATTATTATTATTATTATTATTATTATTATTATTATTATTTGTAGTATTATTTATGTTATTATTTGAATTATTATTAATTGTATTATTTATTTGTCCTGTTGTTTTTGATTTTTTACAATCTCCTCTTATATTTCTTGATAAACTTTTAAAAGAATTATCTTTATTTTTCTTATTTTTAATTATCATATTATAAATAAAATTACTATCTTCTTTATTTTCAGATTCTTTAAAAAAGGCTAAAAAAAATTTAAATAATCTTCTTACTTTTATCATTAATTTGATTTATATTATTATTAAATGAAAAATAAATTTGATTTAATGATAATGTTCCATCTGAATTTTTGGGATTTATTTTCAAATTAAAAGTCTTATTATTATTTTCATTATTTTCATCTTCATTAATTTCTTTTTTACAATTATCAAAATTTAATTTATTTGGTGTTTTATCATTTGTAGATAATTGACTTCCTATTTCTTTTCTATTTCTACTTGGAATATGATTTATATTTTTTATTAAATTCTTAAAAGAAATTATACTTGATTCTTCAAGATAAAATTCAATTTTATCATCATTTGACATTACTACTTTTTTTTATTTTTATATAATATTTAAAAAGAATTAAAAAAAATTAAATTAATTGAGAATATTTATAAAACAATATATAATTGTTTTTTTTTAATTATTATTAATGTAATAAATTATTTTGTTTTTGAAAAAAATATGTATAGTCAAGAGAAATTAAATACATATAGAACATTATCTCCAAAACTTTTAAAAAAAAAAGAAATAAATCTTAATGATTTAAATAAAGAAATTATTAAAAAAAGAAATCATAATAATAATAAAGCAAAAATTTATTATATTTACAATTCTTATTATAAAACTCCGAATACTAGTTTAAATAATACATATTTTAAAACAATAGTAAAACAACTTCCAAGTAAATTATATTTAACAAGAAATTCAAATCAAACTTTTAAATCAAAAGAAATAATTTTATGTAATTTAACAAACAATTACTCAAAATCATTAGAAAATTTCAAATCAAATAAATATAACGAATATATCAAAAAAAATATAAATCATAAATTTAAATTGAATCATAATAAAAATTTATCAAGTGATTTCAATAAAAGAGTATTTTCTGGAGATTCTTTATTTCCAAAAGAAAAAACTTTTTCATCAAATAATCTAAAGAAAAGTCAACCAATAAATAATCAAATATTTAATCCAGCAAAAATTATTTTAAATAAACTTTATGAAAGAAAATTAGTATCTGATAATTTTTATTCTATATTATCTAAAAAACAATTAGAATATTTTAATAAAATTTCTAATCCAGTAGAAAAGGAATGTGATAAAGAATTACAAATAAAAAAACAATTTTTTAATAGTCCTTCAAATTCAATGAGTTATATTTTAAATAAATCAAAAGAAAACGATATTCCAATTGTTTATCCTAATTTTGTCTCTTTTTGTAAAAGTTATAATTCTGAATCTGAAAAAGATAGATATGAAAAAAATAAAAGTTTAATAATTAAATTACAATATTTTTTTAATAATTATTGGCATAAAAGAAATGAAATATCAAAAGATTTTTTTAATCAAAATAATATTTTTGATGAGAAATATTATAATAATCAATATTTTGAAAATTTTTCTAATTTCATTAAATATAATTTTAATAATATAGATTGTAAAAAAACAATTAAAGAAATAATTGATGAAGGAATAAAATTTGAATATAAAGAAGATGAAAAAAATAAAGAAAATCAAAATAAAGAAATAAAAGAAAAATATGGATATAGAAATTCAATGTATTTAGAAAAAGATAAAAAAGTAATTGAAAGTTTTAGAAAGCACTTAGATAAAATGTATAATGATAATACAAATCAGAATTTGTTGTATTTTAAACATAAATATGGAAAAATTGATACATTTAAAGGAAAAAGTTTAGCAAATTGTTTAACTAAACAAAAATTATTATATAAAAAATATAATAATAAAACTTTATCACCTTTTCAAAAAAATTCAGTTGATGAATATGATGAAAATGATGTTAAGGAATTAGAAAAAGAATTAAATAGTTTAAATGAAATAAAATTAAATGATAATGATATTAATGAGCAAAGAAATAAAAGATTATATTATACATTTAATCTAAAAAAAATGAGAAAAAATCCAGAAGAACTTATAAGAAAAAAGAAAAAATTATTAGAATATATTGTTCTTCAAAATGTAAAAAATAAACAAGCTTTTTTACAAGATATAAATAAAAGTCAAGAAGAATAATAAATATAAATAATATTTAATATATTTAAAAAATTATTAAAATAAACTATAAAAAAAAATAAATTATTAAAAAAAAAAATATGCAAAATAACCAAAATTCATCTTCAGCATTAGCAATAAATGTAATTCCCCCAGAAAAACTAACAATAATCCTAAATGATTTTATAACAAAAACAATAACTCATTTAAACAAACTAAGTATAAACGTAGAAGATAAATTTCAAAATTTTGACCAAAAACTAGATGATTTAGAAATAATGATAACACTTCTTGAATCAAAACTAAATAGTCTTCCTCCAGAAATAACATCAACATATCCTCAACTTCAACAATGTAATTTAGACGATGTGAATCCAGTAATAAACATAGTTCAACAACAATCAGTTCCAAATACTCAACCATCATCATCAGTACCAGTAGCACCACCCTTAGGTAATGTTCCAGTTCCTCCTCCTTTAGGTAATGTACCAATACCACCTCCTTTAGGTAATGTTCCTGTTCCTCCTCCTTTAGGAACTGTTAATATAAAAGTACCCGTTCCTAATATGAGTAATGTTAATGTTCCAGTTCCTAATGTTCCTGTTCCTAATGTTCCTGTTCCTAATGTTCCTGGTAATAATGTTCCTGATAATAATGAGGAAGAAAAAAAAGAAGAAGAAGTTAAGGAATTAACTCCTCAGGAAAAATTAGATAAGTTTTTAGAAGAACATGAAGATTTAGTTGGATTACATAAAATGCTTAAGTTAAAAATTCCTGCTGGAGGAGTTTTACAGAAAGCTACTATGAGTAAGATGAATATGACACTTGTTAATGAGTTAATTGATTTATTTAAAGCTGTTCATCCTGGAGCATAGTATTTTTATAATTAGAGAAATATATTATAAAATTGAATTTATATAATTTTATATTTGTTTTAAATATAATTTAGTTTTTTTTTTTAATTTTTTTTTTTAAAATGTCTTAATTTTATCTATAAAATGGCAAAAAGAAGACAAAAAACTAAATTAAAACTTCCATATAAAAAAAAAACAGAAAGTAAAATAGAATGTAATGGAATGATATTAACAAAAGTTAATAGAAGAATAATAGAAAAAACATCAATGATAATGGAATATTATAAATGTGAGAATTCAATTAATAATAAAAATGTATGTAAATTTGCAGGTAAATTATGTTATAAAATAGGAACACAACCGAAAAATATTGAAATAATATCTGATCATTCTTTAACTTGTCCAGGTTATAAAAAATATACAAAAATAAATAAATTTAATGAAAATGATGAAGAAAGTTTTGAAAATGAAGAATCAATAAATCCAATGATTCAAAGTAATTTTTTATATGAAAAGTTAGATATTTTTATTCAGTTACATAGTCCTAAAAATAGTGATAATGAAGAAGATGAAGAAAATGAAAAAGATGAAAGTGATGAAAGTTTTGATAAAGAAATTAAAAATAGTAAAAATAAAAGAAAAAGTTTAGAAGAACTTAAAAATAAAGGAAATGTGAATAATGATGAAAAATAATTTTGATAAATATAAATTTTTTTATGGTTTTTTAATATTTAAAATTTTTTCCCTTTTTTTCATTTATAATTTATAAATGATAAAGTATTTAATTAATCAAATTTAAAATCAAAATAAATTTTCTTTAAATAAAAAAATAATGTCTAAATTAACTATTTCTATAAAAATTTTTATTTTTAAATCATAATAATTATAACAAAATTAAAATTTTATAATAATTCTACACCTATATCTTCATAATTTTTATTTTTTAAAACAAATTTATTTATTTTTTTCATTTTTCTTCTTACCAAATAATAAAATCCAATTCCAAAAATAAATAAACAAAAAATCAAAGTATAGAATTTATTATTAATAAAACTTTTTTTAATTTTTTGTTCATCATCAACTTCAACAAAAATATTTTTTTTAACATCTTCAAATAAATTAATAACTTGATTTTCATAATCAAATTCAACAGCCTCATAAGATTTCATTAATCCTTTTCCAATAATAAAATTTTTACATTTATTAAATAAAACTTTTCCTTCATCATAAATTGCTCTATTTTTATCAATATTTAAAATTTTATTTCCAATTTTAAAAGTAAAAACAGGAAAATCATCTAATTTAGAAACATCACAATTAATTCCATTATAAGCATTCCAATAACTATATTTTTCTTCACAAATTCCTTTTTCAATTAAATTTTTAAAACCAAAATTAACTAATTTTTCAAAAATTTGATTAGGTAAACAAATAATTCCCCATTCATTAATATCAAATTGTAAAATTGAATCTTCATCATTAATATCATATTTAAAAATTGAATTATTATTTAATTTAATTTCCATAAATTTAACTTTTTCTTTAACAAACCAACCTTTTTTATTAATTTCATAATTAACATTAAAAGTAGTTTTTTTAGTATTATTTAATAAATTTAAAGGAACTCCTCCTAAATTTAAATTAGCAACAGGTGAAGAAACTCCAGTATAAAAATCAAAAGAAAATGAAACTTTATTTATTATATTTTCATTTTTTAATGAATGTAAAAATGAATATTTTTCGTCTTTAATATTTGGAATAAAATTAAAAAAACTCCATAAAGTTGTATCAGGGAAATATTGAAAATTTTTTAATGAACTTAATTTACAATTTTCAATTGAGAAATCCCCTTCTTTAAAACCTGTTCTTAATTCGTGAATTGGTCCCATTAATCGTCCAAAATATTTTTCCACATCATCTCTTAATGTTATATAAAATTTTGTTCTTCCTATTTTCTTCATTGATACATAGATGAAACATGAATATTGATTTTGTCCTGCTATGGGGATTTTTATTATTTTTTCATTTTCTGTTTTAATC
>JAJMZS010000452.1:0-36209 GCA_023807205.1 Isotricha prostoma | reverse complement strand
CCCAATCCCCAATCCCCATTTCTAAATTTTTATTTAATAATTTTTCTCAAAAATTTTTATCATTATTAAATATGATAAATAAAATTTAATTAATTCAATAAATTTTATAATCATGAAAATATAAAAAAATAAAAATTAATTACAAAAAAAAAATAATAAATAAATAACTTGCAAAATGGACATTCAAGAATTTCCAGTAAAACTAGAAGAACTATGTTCTTTTTCATTTAACTTTGAAAATTTAATAAGAATAATAGAATTTCTTCATAAAAGTCATATTCAATTAGCAAATGAAGTAAAAGATTTATCAAAAAAGTTATTATCAATGGAAGATTTAAAATCCCAAATTGGAGATCTCCAAATTAAAAATCGTCAAAATGAAATATTTCAAAAAGACACAGGAGAAACAATAAAGAATTTACAAAGTAAAATTTTAGAAATAGATTCAAAAATGACTAACATAAATGATCAAGCATTACAAACAAGTGAAAAAATATTAAAATATGATACATATTTAACAAGTCACGAAGATAATATTAATAAATTAAATAAAATTGTAGAAGAAAATATAAAAGATTCAAAAAGTATTGATGAAGAAATAAAAAAATGTATAGAACAAAATGAAAATAATTTATCTTCAATAGTAAAATTAGAAAAAGAAGTTGAAGATATAAATCAGAAAAATTTAGAATCTAAAGATTTAATTCAAAAATTAGAAGATTCAAAAAGTGAATTAGAACAAATAAAAGAAACAGTAAATAGAAATAATTTAGAAACACAAAATACTTTTTCAAATATTTTACAAAGTATTTCTGATTTAAAACAAAATGGAATAGTAGGAGGAGAAGTAGGAGGAGTTAATGTAACAAGAAAAAGAACTTCAGTAAAAAATGCACCTAGTAATGTTACTATTACAGATTCAGAATTTAAAGAAACAAATGAAAATGTAAAATTTTCTCAAACTCAAATTGAAAATTTACAAATTAAATTTGAAGATTTATTAAATAAATATAATAAACATATTGAAGAATATGATAATGATATGAAAGATTTAGAAAAGAGATATGATACTATTGAAAATCAATTAGTTGATATGAATGCTGATCTTGATGATTTAAGTCAAATTGCTAAAATTCAAAGAAGAAGAAGTACGATTCAACTTCCAAATCAAAATGATAATCAAAATCAAGATGAAAATAAATCATTTCAAAAAGAATTTAATACTGAAATTAATGTTGAAAATATTTTAAATATTTTTATAAATTCTAAAGAATATAAAAAATTAAATGATAATTTAAGAATAATAACAGGAAGTATTGGTGATAAAATTGGAAGAGATGAAATAGATAATTTCCAAAAAGCACTTAATGCAAGAATAAGTAAAATAGAAGATAAAATAAATGAATTTAGAGATGGTGGAATTTCTATTCCAAATCGTTTAAAAAATAAGAATAATATTCAAGGACAAGGAAGTGGAATTGATATGGAATTTTTACAACAAAATATTGAAGCTCAAATAAATGAAGAAGTAAAAAATGTAACAATAGAATTTTTAAAAAATGAATCAAAAGGAATTGATTTAAGTCAAAATCCATCAATTTTAAATTTAATGGAATCAATAACAAAAAATAGTGATGACATAAATAAGAATTATAAAAGTATAATAGATATAAGAGATATGTTAATAACACATGATAATGATAAACAAATGATAGAAATAAAAAAAAAATTAGCAAAATTAGATGAAGATAATAGAAATAGTAAAGCAAAATTATATGAATTAGCAAAGAATTTAGAAGGAAGTGAAGAAGAAGAAGATATTCCAATTAATCCAAATCCAAATGAAAATGCTCCTACTGTACAAGAACCACATCAAAGTGGAATGACATTTAAAGAAAAAATTAATGTATTAACTGCAACTTGTCAAAATTTAAGTGAAAAAGTTAAAGTTCTAGAAAAAAAAAATCAAGCTTTAACTAGAGAAGTTAAAGATGATATTAAACAAAATTTAAAAAATGAAACTCAGAAAGTTGTTGATAATTTCAAATTAAAACTTGATAGTTTTTCCAATAAATTTGAACATGAATTAAAAAATAAAATTGATCATATGGGATTAAGTAGTTTTGAACATAAAATGAGTAATAAATTTTATGGTGATTTAAGAGAAAAATTAGATAAGAATGAATTAAGAAAAAATAATAATGTTATTAATAGAAAAATTGATTCTTTAGAAAATAAGATTAGTAAAACTTTAGTTGATACTATTATTGATTTACAAATGGATGATCAACCTTTATTATTAAAAAAAAATGCTAAAAATATTGATAAATGTGCTTCTTGTGGTCAAAATTTACCTATTCCTTATTATGATCAAGTTAATATGAATCAAAGTGCTTCTTTGAATAAAACTTCAAAATTTAAATATACTATTAATAATAAAGATAAGTTACCAGATATTAATGAAAAAGGTAATTCTTAATTATTTTTAAAGTAATTATTATTTTATTCCAATTCATAAATATTATTTACTTTTTTTAAATTTTTAAAAATTAAAAAATATAATTATTTTAATAAACGGAAATGTTAATGAAAATTATTTATAATATTTTAATTAAGATAATAAAAAAAGAAATTACATGTATTTATATTTTAATAAAAAAGTAATATAATTATTTATAAAAAGAAAATCTAGATAAAGAACTTATAAAAATCTATAATAAATTATTAATCAAAAAGATATAAAAAAAATAAAAAAAAACCCAATTTTTAAAATTAAAAATAAATAATTTAAACTCATTAAAAATTACTTTAAAAATTTTTTCCATTGTAACCCCAATTATAAATAGGAGTATAAGTAACATAAATATTATCTCCAACTAACCCAAGTTCTTTTTTTAACATATCACAAATAGCTCCAGTCATTTTATTAGCTGAACCCTTATCAATATCACCAAATCCACTAAATTGAACCATTGCTCCTTTTTCAACTTTTTTTCCACCAAACCATAAATGATAATTATCAACTATTCCAATCATTAAATATGATTCTGGTTTATTCATTATTGAAATATTTTTTCCAAGTTCAGCAACAATTTTTTCTTTTTTTTCATCTGGAACTGAAATTGAAATTTTTAAATCTATGAAAGGCATTTTATATTATTAAATTTATTTATAATTTGGATTTTTTTATTTATATATTTATTTAATGAAAAAATAATATATTTTTTTTATACTTTATTGTATAATAAATCATTTGAATTTCCTATACTTGAATTTTTATCATTTTTTTTATTACGCATTGATGACATATCTGATTCATCTATATTTTGTTTTTTATTTGTTTTATTTTTAATTTTATTTTTCTTTTTTAGATTTTCTATTAATTTTTTCTTACATTTCTTTTTTAAAATTAGAATTACTAAAGTTGATATTAAAATTCCAGAAATTAGAATTAAAATTATTAAACAAATTTTCAAATTTTTGTTATTTGTTCCAGCATCAAATGCTTCTTTTAATTTATTAACACATATTAACTTATTATTTATTTTATTATATAAATTATATGGACACTTTTTTAAACATTCATTTAAATCTTCACTTAAATAAGGAAAATCTGGATCACATGAATAGACACAATCAATTAAAGTAGATTGAGTTTTATTTTCTTTTTTATAATAAATGGGACATTCCTTAACACATGTTTTTTTTTCTTCTAATCTCATATAACCTAATACATCACATGAATCTATACATTCATTATTACTTTCATTTTTATAATATTTTTCTAAACATAAGCAATGAGTTCCATTATTGTGTTGATTACTTTCACAAGAAAATACACATGATTTTTCATCTATTGAAATGAAAGTATTTGATGGACATGGATATACACATTTTTTTTCAATTAAATTTAAATGAATATATGTTCCTTTTGGACATTCTTTATAACAAAAATTATTATATTTATAACCATTTACACAATCTATACATTCATATGTTTCAAAATCTATATATTCATTTTCTTCACATTTATCTACACATTCTTTTACTTTATTTTTACTATAATATTTTGAATATTCTTTACAAGAGTCATAACAAAAACATTCTTCACATCTATCTACATCAGGAACATTATTTACTTCTTCAGTATTATCATTATTTGTTTCTATATTTGAATTTTTAGATTTAAAATATTTAAATTGATTATCATTACATTTTTCCATACAATAATATTGTGATGAATTAGAAATATATAAATAATGATTACATTCTGATTCACATTTTTTGGTAATTTCATTATGTATAAAATTTTTTCCATTACAAATTGTGACACATATTTCTTTTTCATTATCGTTTATTTTATTAATATAATATGGACAAGTTTCATGACATACATTTCCTAATTGATAAGTAGCATTATCACATTCTTTAACACAATAATTATAATTATTATTTTCTTTTGTAACATTATTAAATAATGGATAATCTGTAATTGAACAATCATCAGTACAGAGATATTTATCTTTATTATAATAAAAATAATCTATTATACAATCGATAATATATTCATTTTTATTAATTACTTTATAATATGGAATTACTAATTCTGCCACACATGTTTTTTTTATATCAATTATATTATCACTTGAATCAGACAAAATTCTAATTGAATTAGTTGTTTGTTTTTCATTAATATTATTAATATTTCTTTTATTTCTTCTTAAGAGATTTGATTCATTTTGACTTTCATAAATATATTCAATTAAATAATTAGGAATATAATTGGGACATTTTGTTACACATTTTTTTTCTTCTTCAATTGTATAAGTGTTGTTAGGACAATATTTATAACAAATATTTCCAATTTCATAAGAATATTGGATATTTACATGAGGAAACACATTCTTTAGTTCCATAATTTATTTTTTTACAATTTTCTTCATTAAATGACATACAATTATAATAATTATTTTCATCAAAATAATAATAAGGTTTATTTTTATTACAATCTGTATTAAGGTTAAAATTATAATCACATTTAACAATCTTTTGTTCTTTATAACATAAATTACAATTTTCATATTCACAAATTTTAAAATTAATTATACCTACCTTTATATCTGTTGTTGAATTTTCAATTTTATATGTTAATGTATCAAAATTTCTTAAAGTTGGTTCATCCGAATTAATAGTTTCTAATATATATTTTATTTCAGAATTGTAATCTAAAAAACTATCCTTTGCTACTAATTGATCATCATTTTTATAAATTTTTCCTTCAAAACTATTGTTTTTTGAAATATATAATTTCCCATTATATTTTGGTGATATTAAATCATATAAATTTATTAATATTTCTATCTTTCCATCATTTTTAGTTAAGTAATAAGTTTTATTTTTACAATTATAATCATAATCATTAATAATTGGTTCATTTAAATAATTCCCTCCATTAATATTAAAAGTAAAATTTATCGTTTTATTTTCAATTGTATTATCTTCATTTATTGTAAGAAATGAATAATCTTGACAAGAAATATTATCATTACTCTCAAGTTTTAAATTATTATCTATTTCCCAAAAATTACTATTAGATGTGTTAATTTTGTGTCCATCAACTATGGCATATCCACATATACCTGGTTTTATTTTATTTCCTAAAACTTGAATATAAATTGTATTTTGATCAGTTAATATTGTTGGAAATTTTTGTATTGATGATGAATTAATGGTATCATAACCTTTATATAGATAATTATAAACAACATTATTGTTTTCTTCTTCATAATTTTTCATAATTGCTATATTTTGACATTGACTTTGACATAGTAAATAAAAAATAACTTCATAAGAATAAATATTTATAATAAGAAATCCAAAAATGTTATACCACAAAAAAAACATTATTTATATAAAAAAATAATAAAACCTGAAAAAAAATTTAAAAAGTCTTCAAAATTAATAAATAATATTATTATATATAATAATAATAATAAAAAAAACAAAAACTAAATAAAATAAATCAAAATGGAAGATCAATCTTCTCCAGCATCAATGATGCTAAAGCAAGACAAAAAAACACGTAGTGGTAACGCATGTCTTTCCTTTGCATGTTGGTTTTTCCAATTAGCAACTTGGGGATTAATTGGTTTTTTAATAGTTACATTATTTGGAAAGGGTGAATTACAAGTACCAGGAATATTATTTGGAATCTCTTATGTAACATACATAATTCTTGAATTTTGTTCTCCAACATGTAGTTACCTTATGAATAAGCAAGTTGATCAAGGAATGTATGAGAAAATGGGACGATTATTTGCAACTCCTCCTGTAATTAATTTTTATGCTGAATGTTATCATTATGAAACTCATACTTATACTACAACTAATAATGAAGGAAAAACAGAAACTCATACTGAGACTAGAAAAGTTGTTACTCATACAGATTCTTATAATATGCCTTATTATTCTAGTAAAGATGTTAGTGGTCTTTTCCTTTTGAGAATGGATATTGCACAAGCTAAACAAAAAGCTTTTATTAAATTACATTTACAAAAAGAAATAAATTTCGCTGATGCTATAAGTTATAGTGATTATTTAACTCAAAAAGATTTATTTTGGAGAAGAAATCGTTTTTATGATGTTTATATGGATTTTTCAGAAACAAGATATATTCCTGGTATGGATAAGCATAATTTAGTTAAAATTGGTAATGAAGATCCATGTTCAGTTAAAATAGGATGGTACATTTTAGCAGTTTTATTTACTTTTGGTCAATTTTATAAATGGTGGGTTGATTCATATTGTGTATTTCAAAATTTCAAAATAAGAAAATTAGTATCAACAAGATATAATTTATTAGCACCTCAATTTGTTAATCAATATCAACAATTAAATCCAACATTAAATTTAGTAGTTGAAACTTTTGAATATAAACCACAAGATACAGGATATTGTTCAGTTGATGTTCAACCAGTTCTACCAACACAAGAAGAATTAGAAAGAGCAAAACAATATGAAAATCAAGTTCCAAATTATGGTTTGACATCAAATGGTGGAGTAATACAAGATATTCCTGAATTTAATGAACAAAATTATAATACACCACCTCCTGCTTTTTCATCAATGGGAAATAATACTGTCTTAGAGGATAGTCAAATTAATAAAAATCAAAATGTTAATATGACTCCTAATTATTTAACTGGTAATTATAATTCTGCTTCTAATTCTCCTAATTATATGCCACCTAATCAATCTATGGGAGGAGAAGGTAGTTTTAATCATCCTCAAGGAGCAGGAAATACTAATGGACAACAAAATAATAATAATACTATGGGTGGAGGAGGAGGAGGAGGTTTTTAATCTATATTATTTATGAGCAAATAATATTTTATTTTTAAAATAATAATTTGATTTAAATTATTTTAAGAATTTTTATTAATTTTATCATATTTCACAAAATGATGTTAAATTTTTATTTATTTTTTATTTTTTGTTATAAATTTAATATATATATTTTATTTATTATGTATTATTTAAATTTAACTTCACGTTAAAATTATCCAAAAAACATCATATTCAAATAAAAAATTAATGAGATAAAAAATATATTATTTATTATTATTTTATTTCAATTATAATAAACGACCATATAAAATTACTAATTTTTTTTTAAAAAAAAAATTTAAAAAAAAAACCTATATTAAATTTTTAAAAATTCCTAAACCACTCATCATACTCTAATTTCATTTTTTCATCAATTTTAACATCTTTATTCTTTTCATCTTCGTCACTTTGATCTTTAACATAATCAATAAACTTAATATTATCATTTCCTTCAAAACTATCTTGTTTCATAATAGGTTTATAAGGAGCATTAAGATTCAACATAAGTAAATCTTCCCAATTAAAATCCTTAAACCAAATATGACTTTTTACTTGACTTAATTTAGCCATTCTTGTCATTGGATTTTTAGTAAGCATTTGAATCATTAAATTTTTAAAATCTTTATCATCACAAAAATCAGGAAATTCCATTTTATCATTAATAATAGCTAAATAAACATCCATAGGATCTTCTGCATTTTCTCCATAAGGAACACCACCACACATAAATTCAAACATACAAACAGCAATTGACCAAATATCAACTTGGAATGAATAACCTTCACCTAAAATAACTTCAGGCGCCATATAATGTGGAGTTCCTATAATTGTATTAGTTCTATCTATTATTGCTTTTGCTGTTCCAAAATCTATTATTTTTATATAACCATTTGCAATTACCATCACATTTTCTGGTTTAATGTCACGATATATAAATTTTCTCTCATGAAGATAGTCAACTGCTACTAAAAGACTTCCTCCATAAAATTGTGTTTGTGGCTTATTTAATAAACCTATGTCACGAATTACATCAAAAAGTTCTTTTCCTTTTATATATTCCATTAAGAAATATATGAATCTATCATCTTTTAAACTTTTTACTAATTTTACAATAAAAGGATGATCAATTTGAAGAAGGATTGAACGTTCTAAATTTAAATTTTTATGAAGTTGTTCATTATCAATTTGTTTACGTGATATTGCTTTAATTGCATAATAAAATTTTGTTTTTTTATCATTTACTAAAGATACATTTCCATAATTTCCAGTTCCTAAATTATGAACAAAATATAAGTCTTTTAATTCAACTGACTCATCTTGCAAATATAATCTATTCATTAAATGTTCTTTCATATTTCCTTCTATTACATTCTCAAAATCACTTTGAGAAATATATAATACTGTAACATCACCATTTGCTTTTATTGTAGCACTTCTTTTTTCATGAAAAAATAAAGCTCTTTCACCAAAATATTCTTTTTCATTTAATGTTCTTATATATTTATCATTTACAATAATATCAACTTTTCCCTTTTTTAAAATGTAAAATTTATTACCTTTTTCACCTTGTGTCATAATATTTTCTCCATTTCTGAAATTTTCTTCTTTAATTACTTCAATTAAATGTTCTAATTTAGAAACAGTTAAATTTCTAAAAATTCTAACTTTTTGTAATGTATCAATAATTGAAGTTTGTGTCATTAATTGTCTAAAAGTACCTCCTAAAATTTTAAAAAATTTCATAGTATCAGCTTCAGCTAAAAGACAATCAGGATGAGGAAAAATATCAAAATCAATTTCTTCATTAATTTCATTAAATAATTCATTCTCAAATAAAATATCACCTCTATTAGCAACAACTTCATTAGTAGTTCTATTAATTAAATTACCATCAATAACAACAACAATTTTATTACATTTAACATAACCTTTTTTATAAGCAACATCATTTTTTTTTAAATTAATAGCTCTAAAAAGATCTCTAGCTTTATCTAATAAATGAACATTAAATTTACCAAAAATTTTACTTCTATTAAAAGAACTTTTAATAAAATTCAAATATAACAAACTTCTAAAATTATTACCTAACATACTTTTCAAAATAGAAGTAGAAACAGAATAACAAACACAATCAGTTTTAGCAATACAATCTAAACTTCTAGTAGAATCAACTAATATACTTCTCTCACCAAAATTATCTCCAGTTACTAAAGTTCTAACAACTTTTCCATCAAGAGAACAATCAACTTCACCTTCTTTAACAATATATAAACAATGAGCAGGGTCACCTTTTCTAACAATAAAATTACCTTTTTCAAAACTTTCTTTATATAAATTTGAACATAATAAAGCTTTTTGTTGATGATCAATATTAGCTAATATAGGAATACTTTCAATAAAATTTTTATTTTGTTCAAAATTTTTTTTTGTAATATGATCAACAATTTTTCTAAAATTTTTTCTTTCCATTACCCATAATAAACATTCAGTAACTGCTTTAGTTGAAGTAACTCTTGTTGCTCCATGTAATAATGCTAATTCACCAAAAGATTCTCCTACATTTAATAATCTTTTTTCATTATTATTTGATATTACTTCTACTGTTCCTTTTTTTAATATATAAAAATAATTTCCTATTCCTCCTTCTTTAAAAATGTATGTATTTGGTTTTATTGATGCTAATGACATTTCTTTTATTATTTCTTTTCGAGCTTTTGTTTCTAAATCTTTCATAAAAAAATGTTTTAATAAACAATTTTCTATTAATTCCTTATCGTCATTTGCACGATTGTGTTTTTGTATTATTGTCAAAACATTTTTTTCATATTCTTCACTCATTTCATTTTTTTCATTTACTATTTTTGCTTTTATTACTTTTCTTTCTCTTAATGGCGCTTCTTCTTTTTTTTCTGGCTCCTTTGTTGATATATTTTTTTGATTTGAACGATTATTATTTGATTTTATTGTTCTTTGACTATGAGAAAGTTTCTGACGTAGAGATTCTTTTTTTTCTAAATTTGCCTCTAGTTCTATTGGAGATTCTATTTGCTTTTTTTCTTTATTTGTTACTTGTTGAGATTCTATAATTGTTATGTCGTGAAAACATTTTGTTCCCATTCAATTTTTAATTTTTTATTTATTAGAATTCATTTTATTAAAATAAATGATTTAATTTATTTTTTTCTTTTATTTAAAATTTTTTGTAAATTTTATTTAATTATTTATATACTATTAATTATATTTTATCAATTTAATTAGTTATTCATTTAGTTTTTATAAAAAAAATTATTATAAATTAAAGAATGTTAAATATAATTATAAAAATATTTATATTTATTTTAAATAACTGAATTAATATTAATTAATTTTTTATTTTTTAACAATTCTTTCACACAAATAATTAATAACTTTTATAGTAGACATTACATAATAATCTTCAATATCATTACATAATCATTTACTTTTAAATTTATGTAAAGTGAAAAATAACATATTAAATTTGAAAATGGATTAAGACAATTATAGTTTAAAAGAAAATTAAAATTACTCAATAAAATTATAAAGCCGTTTAATTTCTACATTTTTTATTTCACTATTAATTGAAACAATAGTATATTTAATTTTTTTTGTATTACATATTTTGATTTTTTATTTTTAAATACTTTTTTATTAAATTTTAAAAGTTTTGAATTATAAAACTTGAAATATTTAATTACTTATTATATATTAATACTTTATATATTAATCTTGTTTTTATTTGGTTCATTTAATAATTTTGTTTGCAAATAATATTTATAATACTATTATTATTTTTAAAACTAAATTATTTAATAATTTAATTATTTAAAATTTTGACAAATAATGATGATATAAAAAATTTTTTACTAATATTAATCATTAAATTTTATTTAAACATTAAATATTATAATTTATACTTTTAGATAATATATGCAAGCTAAATATTCTTCAAAAAAAAATAATTTATTAAATTAAAATAAAAATATTATATAATTTATAAACTATTAAAAATTATTTATATAAAGAATAAATTCAAATTGATTAGTAATTTAAATAAAAAAAATATTTTTAATTTTCTAAATAAAATAATGGCAATATTTTTACCAAAACACTAAAATTTAAATAAAAATAAAAACCTTATAAAATTAGGTAAAAAATTAATTATTTTTTGAAAGATAATTTATTGAATATATTAGTTATAATTATTCCAAAGCAAATAATAACAAAAAAATAATATATAAATCCTATAATAAAAATGTTTTTATTAAAATTACATATTATCAAAACAAAAAAATAAATAATAAATTAATTTCTAAAAATATTAAAAATTATATCAGCATTTTATTTTAGTGTTTAATTATATAATGAAATAAATAATTTCTGAATTTATTTTTTCAAATGAAAAAAAACAATGATAATTTAGCAGCACAAAATCAAACAAATAATAAAGCAATAAGTCAAAATAACTTGTTAGCTCTTTTAGAGAAGACAACAACTCAAAATGTATCAAAAAGATATAGCCAAAATGAATTATTTAAAGCAGAAAATGTTATAAAAGGTTATGTTAATAATTTAAAGGAACAAGCATATTTAAGTTTAGATGAAGATGAAGTAGAAAATTTAAATCCAATAGCACCAAAAAGAAGAAAAAACTCTGCAGGAAGTAGTTTAAATATAAGAAGTAAAAAAATAAAAGGTATATTAAAAAAGAAAGAGAAAGATGATATAAAAAAACCTTTTTATAGAAGAATGAGTTATAATAATGATAATTCAAATAGATTTTTATTTCTTAAAAATTTTAAAGAAGAAGATCCAGAAAATTCTAATATTTCAATTCATGAAATTAAAGAAAATAAAAATAATGAAACTATACCAAAAAAATTTATAGCTCCTATAAGAACTTCTTATACAGTTAATAATAATAATCCTGAAAAGAAAACAATAGAAAAAATAGATCCTTTAAGAAAAAGAGCAAAATTTAAAAGTGAAAAAAAAAAAAAAGATGAAAAAAATATAAATTTTAAATATAAAAAGCCAAAAAAATCATTATCAAAAGTAAGTTTAAAAAAAGTAGATTTACCAGAAATAAATAGAAATTATGAAAGACAAAAATCTTCAGATGAAAAAAATCCATTATTTTCATTATTAAAAACACCAACTCGTTTTGAAGGAGAAAAAGAAGAACAATATTCAATGATGGAGGATTCACAAAATGAAAGTCTTTTACAATTATCAGGTTTATCAAATAAAAATATTCTTCAATTAAATGAAATATCAAAAGAATTTAAAAGAACAATTGTAGGTGAAAGTGTTATTATTGATGTAGATAAAAATTATTTATCTGATGATATTCCTTTATTAAATAAAGATTCTACTGTTGTTAAAGAACTTGATGAAACTGAAAAAGAAAAATATAGAATTTTAACTAGAAAAGGTTATGTTTATGATTCTTTTGATGATGAAGAAAATATTGATTGTGAAGATGATTATTTTTATATTCATCCTGATTCTTTTATTGTTTTTATTACTGATTTACTTGTTGCTATTTTTTCTTTTTATAATTTAATTTCCATTCCTTTAAGATTAGGAATTAATTTTATTTATTGTAGTCAAAATGGATTTTTTGATATTTTTAAAATGTTAAATCTTTTAAATGATATTGTTTTTATTTTTGATTTTTGTATTTCTTTTTTTATTGCTTATTATAATTTTGATGAAATTTTACAAACTTATTTTAGAGATATTTTAAAAAATTATTTAAATGAATGGTTTTTAATTGATTTAATAAGTGCAATACCATTTCAAACAATTTTCACAATTTGTGATAAAAAATGTCAAAATAAAGAATTTTTAAATGCACCGTTACATAGTCAAAATTTCTATTATTTATTTACTTTATTAAGATTATTAAAAATTTTCAAAGTCAATTCAAGAAATAGATTTATAGATATTTTAGGTAATGAATTAACAAAATTTGAACATTTAAATCGTTGGGGAGGATTAATGTTTGGTTTTTTAATATTTTCAATATCACTTCACATAGTAGCATGTTCATTTATTTTTATAGGAAGAAATGATTATCCAAATTGGATAATTCAATTTAATCATGATAATAAAACTTTTTTACAATTATATTTAATTGCAATATATTATACAATAACAACATTAACTACAGTAGGTTATGGTGACTTGACTTGTGTTACACCAAATGAAAAAATTTTTGGTTTAATTATGGAAGTTGTTGGTATTTTTGCTTATTCTTGGGCTTTAACGGCAATGAGTAATTATGTTAAAGTTTTAAATGAAAAAACTGAAGAACTAAGTAAAAAATGTAAAATTTTAGATGAAATTAAATTATCTTATCCTAAATTTCCTGATGATTTATATGATAGAATTATTAGATATTTAAAATATAAACAATTTAATGAAAAAAAAGATAAAAATATTATTCTTGATGATTTACCTCTTACTTTGAGAAATTCTTTAATATTTGAAATGTATAAACCTATAATTAATAGTTTTATTTTTTTTAAAAATTTTTCTAATAGTGATTTTATAGTAAGAGTAATTTTAGCATTTAAACCTATTTTAGCTTTAAAAAATGATTTATTAATAAAAGATGGTGATTTAGTAGAAGATATAATATTTGTAAAAAGAGGAACTTTATCTTTAGAACTTCCTTTAAATTTAACTCCTCCAAAACATAAACCTTCAATTAATAAAAGAAATTCAATTGCAAACCTTCAACAATCAACTTTATTTTTTAATAGTTTAGTTAAAGAAACTCAAATAGGAAATAATTTAAGATCAACAAATTTTGGTTATTTTCAATCTAATACTTTAAGAAGAACAAGGACTTCAAAAACAGGTAGATTATCAATTTTTCAACAAACATTAAATTCACTTAATGAAGAAAAAGAAGAAAATAATATTCAAAAATTTAAAATTTTAGAAATTAGAAAAAATGAACATTTTGGTGATATTTTAATGTTTCTTAATCAAAGAAGTCCTCTTTGTTTAAAAGTAAAATCAAAAAAAGCAGAATTATTTTATTTAAATAAAGCAGATGCTCTTGATATAAGTACAAGTTATCCACAATATTGGAAAAAAATAAATAGAAAATCTCTTTTTAATATGGAACAAATAAAAAGATTAATGAATAGAGTAATTAAAATATTTAGAGGAATAAATGGAATGTTTATTAGCCCATTAAAAGTTGAGAAAAATACTGGAACTGGTTTAACACAAACAATTGATATATTAGAAAATGAAGAATCAGATTTAAAATCAATTCCAACAATTTCAGAAGAAAGTGAAAATAATGTAACAGAAGAAGATAATTTAATTAACAATAATATAAGTAGAAATACAACAAAAGATAATGCAACTGTTACTGAACATACTTTAGAAGATGAAGAAAGTATAAAAGAAAATAATAGTAATTTTAAAAATAAAAAAACTAAAACTCTTCGTTCAATTGATAAAAAACATAATCAATATGGTTTAAAAACAATTGTAGAAGATGAAATAAATTCTGAATTAAGTGAAAATAAAGTATCATCATCAATGACTGAAAGTGGATATGAGAAAAAATCATATGGAAAAACAAGTACATATTCAACAAAAAAAATGGAAAATATTGATAGAACTGAAATAAGTTCTTTTAATAAATTTTCAGATGATGATGATAAAAAGAATACAAAAATTGTTAGTAATCATACAAATTATAATAATACTTTAGTAAGTTTATGTACTCCATATAAACCAGATGAAATAAATAATGAAATTTATCCTGAGGAAAATTTTATTATTTCTTCTACAAATGGTTCACATCAAAATGTTATTAATAATATAATTAAACCTGTAATTGATAATATATCAATTTGTTCTACTGAAATTTCTTTTTCTATAAATAGTGAATATGATAATATTGATGAATTAAGTGATCATAAATATTCAAAAAATCCTTTTTTAAGAAAAAGAGTTAGAGATTTTATAAAAGATGAAATTGGAGAAATTAATATTCAACAAAATAGTATTAAATTTAGTAAACTTGGAAGTAATAAAAATAATCTTGTAAATAATTATTTTAAAACACCTACTATTAAATCTATAAATAAATCTTCTAAACTTGGAAAATATGAATTTAAAAAAAATAATACTATTAATAATTCTTTAACAAATCCTTTTAAAAGAAATATTAGAAGAACAAGTTCAGGTGATTTTGAAAAAGTTGATGTCAATAAAATTTTAGGAGTTGAAGAAGAAAAAAAAAAAGGAAATAAAAAAGATATTTTAGATGTGATTAGTCATAATATAAAAAAAAATGTTATGAATTTAAATAATCCAGATCAATTTTATTCTGAATTCTTTCTTAAATTTATGGATAAAAAAAAATCTAAGTTATTAAATGAAAATGGAAGTTCAATTAATGATATGAAAAAAGAAGAAAAAGATTTTATTCATAAAATAGAAAAAAAAGGAACTTTAAGAGGTTATGAAACACTTAAAAGTTTTAGTACAATAAGAAGTAAAATTTAGTTTTTTTCATTTATTTTATTTGTTATGTATTATTTATTTGATTCTTATGTTTTTTTCAAATAAGTTAGGCAAGTTATATAATAATAATTGAGTTTTATAAATAAAAATATAGACTCCAATAAAAAACTATTATCTATTATTATCTATTATATATTTTATTGGAATTAATGGCTTCATTATACTTTTCATCTAAAAAAAATTTTTTGTTAATTTAATATATTTAACAAAGAAATAAATTTAAAATTATCAAAACAAAGTTAAAAAAGTGAGCAAATAATAATGTATATAATCAAAATAAATATTAATTATTAATATATATTATAAATATACATATAAAAAATAACTAATGAATAATAAAAAAAATTTTTTAACAACAATATTTTTGATTTGTTTTGTGTATAAATTGTTTTTTATTTATTTCAATACTTTGACTTCTATCAACCATAATACCTTTTTTTTCTAATATTTTTGTAGATAAATTAATAAAAACTTCATTAATATTTTCTCCAGTTTTAGCAGAAGTTTCAAAATATTCAACATTTAATTCTTTTGCTCTATTTGTTCCTTCTTCAAAACTAATTTCTCGATCAGGTAAATCTTTTTTATTTCCAATTAAAACAATAGAAATATTATTTGTTGTAATATTATTATTTAATTGTTCAACCCATTGATAAATTTTTTCAAAAGTTTCTCTATTTGTTAAATCAAAAATTAATAAAATTCCTTCTGCTCCTTTAAAATATTGTTTTGTTATATTTCTATATCTTTCTTGTCCTGCAGTGTCCCATATTTTTAATTCAATATTTACTTTACCAATTGTTATTTTTTTTATTTTAAAATCTATTCCTATTGTTGATAAATGATTTTTTGTAATTTTATTATCTATTAATCTATTTAATATTGATGTTTTCCCTACTGTTGACTCTCCTAATGTTAATACTTTTGCTTTTAATTTATCCATTTAAAAAAATTTGAAAAAAAAATAAATAAAATTTTTTTTTTTGTTATATTTTTTTTATTATTTTTAAAAAATCAATAAAAATGTGTAAAATAAAATTTTTAATTATTTTTAATTTTTTAAATATTCAATTTTTTTTATTTTCTTTAAAAAAAATAATCAAATAATCTAAAAGTAAATGATGGAAAATATTTCAGAAGGAGAAAGGTCTTTTTTTGGTGATACATCATTTCATAAAGGAGAAACGAATAAAAATAATAAAGAATTTTCAAAAAATTCTTCAAATCCAGAAAAAATATATGATAAATATTATTCTGAAATTAAAATAGTAACAGAAAACGGAAAAGATTCTAGTTATCAAAGTTCAAATTCTAATTCAAAAATATTAGAAAGACCTCCGATTAATGAAAGATTATTTGAAAGTAAATATTGGAGTTCAAATAATAAAGAAAAAAATATAAATGCTACACAATTTACTAATAATTTTAAAAAATTAAAAAAAAAATTATCAGGGAATAAAAAGGAGAAAATAATACCTTTTCCTAAAAATGATAAAATTTTCGAAACTTATTCTGACATTGATGAATTTGATTCAGATGCAATGGATGAAAATATAAGTGAAAATAGTGAAATAATAAATAATGTTTTTTCAATTCAAATACAATCTAATAATTTTAATAATAATTCTACTGTTGATAGTAGTATAGTTAATAAAGAAAATAATAAAATTATATGTTTTACTGAACCTGAAGAATATTATCAAAATAATAATTTAAAAAATGTAAATATTAATAATCAAGAATTATTTTCTAATCAAAAAGGAAGATATGAACAAATTGGTTCTTTTGTTTCAATGAATTATCCTTCATTAAATAAAGGTAGTTTTATTTCAAATTATCAAAATAATAATAATATTATTATAAAAGAAAATGAAAATAATAAAAATGAGAATAATAATGAAAATAAAGATTTAAATGAAGGAAATGAAAATTGTGGAATTAATTCATATCAATCATATTGTACTGAATATAGAACTAGAATTAGAAATAGTGATATTCATGAATCTAAATTTTCAAATTTTCCAATTATGAATTTAAATATGGTATATTATTCAAATATTCCATCATCAAATATTATAGAAAATAATAATGTTCAAAGTAATAATAAAATTAATAGTAAAAGTATTGAAAAAATAATAATAAATAATAATAATAATATTAATAATAGTATTAATAATAATATTAATAATAAAGGAAGTGTAAATGCTTTTTCCTTTAAAAAAATAACAAAAAATCATTTTATAAAAAGCGAAATTTCAAAAGGTGAAAAACAATTAATAAATTTAGAAGATATAATAAATGGTAAAGATACAAGAACAACATTAATGATAAGAAATATTCCAATAAAATATACAGATGAAAAATTATTAGAAGAATTAGAAGAATTTAAAGGTAAATTTGATTGTGTTTATATGCCATATGATTTTGAAAAAGGTGGAAATAAAGGATATGCTTTTATTAATTTAATTCACCCTTTTCATATTTTATTATTTCATGAAAAATTTCAAAATAAAAGTTGGACTTATTTTGAAAGTAAAAAAATTTGTGAATTAAATTGTGCTAATTTTCAAGGTAAAAGTGATATTCAAAAACATGCGAAAAATTATAAAGGGTTAAAAAAGCCTATATTTTTTAATGAAACTGATATTGCTAATATTCCTATTGAAGTTCCTTTAAAATATTTAAAAAAAGTTAAAGAGAGATTTCCTAAGATGAGTTATGTTGAAAAAAAAAATCAAGATATATTTATTATAAAATCTTTTGAAGATTAGACAATTTTAGTTTTATATATATTTATGTATGATATGCAGTGGTCATTAATTTTAATTTAATGATTTTTTTTTCCTTTATTTATTTTAGTTTTTATTATAAAAAAACCAAAAATAAAAAATGAAGTATTTTTTTGTTTTTTTATAATTTTATTTTTCTTAAAAAAAAAATTTTAATTATTAAAAAAGTTAAATAAATCTTAAACAAATATATATAAAAAGATTATTTAGGAAAAAAACTTATGTAAATGCTTTTTTCTGTAAAAAAATAATAAAAAATATTTATTATAACATCTTTTAAGATGAAAAATTTTTGATTAAAATAAATTTATATAAGTATTCAGTGTTCATTAATTTTAATTTTTTTATTATTTTCCTTTTATTTATTTTGCTTTTAAATTATATAAAAAAAAATAAAATTAAAAACAAAAAATTCATTTAACAAAAAATAAAAATTGCCTTATAAAAATTGTTAAAAAAAAGACAAAATCAAGAAAAAAACCAATTACTTTTTCTTTTTCCTACTACCTCCTTGAGTAAAGAATTCAAAAGGAAATCCACCAGTTCCAAAACTACTTCCACCATTTCCTCCCATATTAGTAAAAAATTGGAATCCTCCACCAGGACTACTTCTTCCTCTACCACCATTTCCAAAAGCTGAAGAAAATCCTCCGAATCCTTCATCAAATCCAGAACTAGAAAAACCACCACCACCGAACATATTTAATATATCACTTAAATCAATATTCATACTCATTCCTCCACCACCAGGTCCAGAAGCATTTTCAGGATTAAGAGGATCACATCCCATATCAAACATTTGTTTTTTTTTAGGATCACTTAATACAGCATAAGCATCATTAATATCTTGAAATTTTCTCTGTGCAATTGTCTTTGATTCTTCACTTTCTGAATTTCTATCTGGATGATATTTTAATGCCATTTTACGATATGCTTTTTTTATTTCATCTGATGAAGCATTTTTATCTACTCCTAATATTTTATAGTAATCACGATTACGAGCTCTATCATTATTATTTATTGCTTCTTTCATTAAATTTTCAGCATCTTTATTATTTGGATCTAATTCTTTTGCTTTTTGAAAATCATTTTTAGCATCATCATACATTTTATATTCATTGTAAATTCTTCCTCTTCTAATGTATCCTGTTACGTAATTTGGATTTAATTTTAATGATTCGTTTGAATCTTTTAATGCTTCCATTAATTTATTTTGTTTTTTATAACATAATGCTCTATTTCCTAATATTATACTATTGAAATTTTTATTATTTGGATCGAAATCTAAAAGTTTTGTATATTCTTCTATTGCTTCATCTAATTTATTTTCTTTAAATAAAGATGTTGCTTTGTTTTTTATATCTTTTATTGATGTTATTTTTTCCATTAGTTCATGATATTTTTCATCTTCCATTTTAGTTTCTTTTATTAAATCATTTAATGTATTTTTAGCATCATCATAATCACCTTTGTAATAATAACTTTTTGATAATTGGAAATTAAAATCAGGATCATTCTCTTTTTCTTCTTTTGTAACTTCATTTTTAATAAAATCAATACATTCTTTTAATTTGCAATTTTCAATAAGAGATTCAATATAAATTTTTTTCAAAGCTACAAAAGCATTTGTTTCTTCTAACATTTTTTTACTTAATTCTTCAACTTCAAACCAATTACCATCATTTTTTTTTTCTGTTATTTTATCAAAATCAGATATTAATTTATTAACTCGATTTAATTCACTTTGATTATTGCTATCATTTCTATCTAAATTAACACATTTTTCAAGAAGAATTTTTGAATCACCAAAATTTCCAAAAATAATATAAACAGATGATAATTTTTTCATATAATTTGTATTAGTCGGAGCTAAAGAAACTGCTTTTTTATAATCATTTAATGATTCTTTGTATTTTTTTAAAAGTTTTAAACAAGTTCCTCTATTTCCAAAAAGTGATGGTTCATTTGGTGAAAAATCCATTGCACGTGTATAATATTGTATTGCCTTAACGTAATTTTTCTTTTTAAATTCAGCATTTCCTAATTCTTTTATTTTTACCCAATCTGCATCAGGAGATGACATTTTTTTATATATTTTTTTACTTTTGTTTTTTTTGGGTTTTTTAATTATTTTTTTTGTAGAATATTCGAGAAAATATTTAAATTTTTTTATGATATTAACTTATCTTTTTTTTTATAAATTAATTTAATTAATTAATAATAATTAATCAATTAATTAGGTTTTTAAAAATTAATAATTTTAAAAATATGGAAATTGATGAAGAAAATAAAAATATAAATAAAAATCATTTGCTTTCAATTTCAGAATCTTTATTAAAGGAATTTTTACAACAAAACAATTCAAATTTAAAAAAACTAATTTTATCAAATGAAAAAAAAGAAAATGAAAAATTAAAATTTCCAACAAATTATATAAAAGAAGATATAATAGAAAATGAAATAAATAAATTATCTCAATACAATTCACTTTACATTTCACGTTTGAATCAAACAAAAAACAATTTAAAACAAAACTCAAAAAAAAAATGGCCAAATATAAAAATATGTGATAATATATTAGATTTAAAAGGAAATGTAAGATAAAATTTATATAATAAATTAACGCGCCTTTTATAGGAAGAACAAATAATAATTGGAATAACATATAAAGAAATGCCATTAAAGCCTTCAATTTTAAAAGGAGTTGAAAATATGTTAGGAATAAAAAAAAAAGAATCTTTTGTAAAATGTGATGAAGATTTTTTATTATTAGAAGATAATTCTGGAAGAATAAGAATTAATTCTCAATTATCTCAAAATATAGATATTGGAAAATTTATTTCTGGCATTCCTTTATCTTTTAAAGGATTTCTTGATGATAAAGGATTATTTATTGTTAATGATGTTTTATTTTATACTCCAGAAATAAAATTAATAACAAATGATAAAAATGAAAATAATTATAATGAAAAAAATTTAATATTATTTATTTCTTCTTTAGAAATTGGTCATCCAAATGAAAAAAATGGAAAATCAATTTTAGCAAGAAATTCTTTACTTCATTTTATTCAAAATTTAAATAATTTAAATGAAAAAACATACAATATCTCAAATAAAATATCTCGTATAATTTTATGTGGAAATTCAATTTATTCTCCAGATGATTCAGAACAAGTAGAAAAAGGTTCATATATAAAACAAGATTTAAATAAAATAATTTATGAAACAATATTAAATAATTATGAAAAATTAGATGAATATATAGAAAAAATATCAAATTATATTTCAATTGATATTATTCCTGGAAATGAAGATATAAATGGAGATTATTTTCCTCAAATGGGAATTGATAAAATATTATTTGAAAGGAATAAATATACAATAGATAAAACATTATTTTTAGTAAGTGATCCATATTCATTTTATGTTAATAATACTCATTTTTTAGGAACAAGTGGTTATAATATTAATTCAATTAAACAAATTACTACTCTAGATAATAATTTAGATATTATGCAAAATATACTTTTATGGAGTCATCTTGCTCCAAATGCTCCTGATACATTAAGAATTTTTCCTTATCAAAAATATGACCCTTTACTTTTAGATTTTGTACCTGACGTTTTTTTTACAGGAGGAAAAAAATTTGAATATAGAAAAAATAATTTTAGAGGAAAAGATATTTTATTTATTTCTTTACCTTCTTTTAGAGAAATGTTATCTGGAGTTATCTATAATGTTGATAATGGAAATGTTATGGAAATTAATTTTGATTTCATTAATTAAATAAAAAAAAATATAATTTTAATTTTATTATAATTTTTATAATATTTTATATAAAGAATAATAAAATAATGAGACAATAAAAAAAATATGGGAACATGTGGACAAAATAAAAATAAAAAAAGAAAACAAAGTTTAGATGAAAATGAAAATGAAAATCAAATTAGAAATAATTTATCAAAATTTACAAAAATTGAAAATCCTAATAAATATACTACAACAACTATATATAAAAAAGATATTAATGAAATGAAATTATTTTTTGATTTTAAATATTTAATTGATGAAATAAAAGGAGAAGTTGAAACAAGATATGATTTAATTAAAATTATTGGAGAAGGTGGTTTTGGGAAAGTTTATTATGCAAAAAATAAATTTTCTCATACTGAAGTTTCAATAAAAACAATAAATAAATCAAAAAATGAAAATTTAATGTTGGATAATTTAACAATAAAAAATGAAATTGAAGTATTAAAATCTTTATCACATCCAAATATAATGAAAATATATGAATTTTATTCAAATGAAGAATCATATTTTTTAGTTAATGAATATATAAAATATGGTGAATTATCAAATAAAATAAAACAAACATTTTCAGAACTTCAAATTTCAGTAATTATATTTCAAATATTAAAAGGATTAAGTTATATTCATTCACATAATATAATTCATAGAGATATTAAATTAGAAAATATAATGATTAGTGATATAGAAAATATTTTAATAAATGGTAAAATAGAACAATTTTATTGGATAAAAATAATAGATTTTGGAATAGCAAAATTTACTTCTTCAAATAAAAAAGAAAAAGGAATGACTGGAACTTTATATTATATGGCACCAGAAGTAATAAAACAAAATTATGATTATAAATGTGATATTTGGAGTGTTGGTGTTATTTTATATATTTTATTAACTGGAAAATATCCTTTTGATTCTTTAATTAAAAGTAGAATTGAAACAAAAATTGAAGATGGTGAATTTGATAAAGAAAATATTAAATATAAAAATTGTTCCAAAGAATTAAAAGATTTATTAAAACATTTATTAAATACTAGTCCTACTTTTAGATATAATGCTAAAGATGCTTTAAAACATGATTTTTTTAAAAAAAATGATGGAGAATTACTTTTTAAAAGAAATTTAAAAAATCAAACAATTTCTAAATATTTACATACTTTTTTAAATTATTCTTTAAAAACTAAATTTTATCAAATTACTTTTGCTTTTTTATGTCATAATATGAAATCAAGTGAAAAAATGAAAGAATTAATTAAAATGTTTCATTTACTTGATATAAATCATAATGGTTTATTAAATAAAGATAATTTATATAAAGGAATAAAAAAATATTTACCAAATGAAAAAATAGATAAAAAATTAATTGATAAAGCATTTTCTCAAGTTGATAATGATAATGATAATTTTATTGGTTATGAAGATATATTAAAATCTTGTTTAGAAAAAAATGATTTAATAAAAGAAAATATAATTAAATTTATTTTTAATATGCTTGATAAAGATAATAAAGGAGAAATAACTTTTAAATATTTTACTGAATCTATTGAAAATAGAACTACAAATAAATCACCTTTTGCTGATGAAATAAATAAAAATATTTGTGAAAAATATAATATTGATGAAGAAAATGGAATTTTAAATTATGATTTATTTAAAAGAATAATGAGTGGTGATGATTAAATTTTTTAAATTTCTTTATTCAAAATAATAAGTGAAATAATAATTTTGTTTAGATATAAAATAATAATTTTGAATATAATTATCTTATTATATGTTATAGTTGAGTTAATTAAATATATAATATAAATAATGATTATTAGTTAAAAAGTTCTAAATTATTAATTCTATTAATAATTGAGTTGAAATATGAAATTTATATTAAATTATTATTATTATTAATTAATATTTTATAATTTATTATTAAAAGAAGCAGGATAAATAATTTCATTAGAAGGAATAACACTATTAAAATATTTTTGTTCTTGAAATTTTGGAATATCAACAATAACTTTATTAATAGGAAAAACTTGATAATTAGGAATTTCATTTGAATAAATTGAAACTTGATTTAATTCATTACTATCAGGTTGAATTGGTTCAATATTTTCAAAACAAGAACCAATTTCTTCTTTTTTAAAATCTAATTTTTCATATCCTAAATTAATAGAAGGTAATAAATTATAATGTTTATCAATATATTCTGCTCCATTTAAATTATATCTTGTTGATATTAATTTTCTAATTGTAAATGTTTTTTCAAAACAAAAAGAATTAAAATATAAATTATAAAATTCTCCCATTCCAATTAATACAAAAAAAATATACCATTTATATCCAATTGTCCAAGTATCAACATTTCCTATTTTACAAAAAATTTCTTTTTCAAAATTTGAAATATTTCGACTTTCTTTTATATTTATAAATGAATCAATATTCTTATATTTTAATATTAAATTTTCTCTAAAAGTAATATAATCACTATAACTAATTTCATCTGCAAAATTAATTTCTTGTTTTAATTTTAATTTAATAAAAGAATATTGTTTTGATTCATTCATATCATCTTCTAAATATAAAACTCCACTTACATCTTTGAAAGAATAAAAAGGAAAATCAAAAGAATTTTTATAAGTAATAACTCTTGCAAGAATAATTGGAGAAATAATATTTTTACTTAATTGAATTGTTGGATGAATATAATTTCTAAAATGATATGTTTCTATATCAAATTTAATATTTGGATTTAAAGAAATTATTTTTTTAAATTCTTCATAAAATGATTTTTCATATAATGAATATAATAATTCTTTTATTGGTGAATTAAATTCTAAAATTAAATAAATCATATATATAAATATTGAAACAATTTTTGGAGCAAGATTATAGTAATTATCTATAATTATAATTAATAATAAATCAATCCATAATAATATTTGAAAAACCCATTTTATTATAAAAAAAGCTGAAATATCTTCTTTATAATTTTCTATTGGAGAATTTGAAAATAATTCAATTTGAGAATTTAAATTATTATAATTACTCATTTTTATTTATAATTATTATTTAAATTTTATTTTCTTACATTGATTAGTAATTTATTAAAATATAAATGATTCAATTATAATAAAATAAAATAAAATTACTCCATATTAATCCCAAAAAAATTAATTTTCTCAAATAAAAAAAAAGGAAAAAATAAAATAAAAAAATAAATATAAAATAAAAAAAAATGAACAGCCAAATATTTTCACCTCATAAACGTGGAAAATCTCCAAATCCAAATGTAGTTCGTAAACAAGTAAAATCAAAAACAACAATTCTTCAAAAAAGTCAATTTAACTTGATATCCTTATTTAAATCATCAACAAAAACATTTCAAAATCCTGAATTTCGTGATTATATGGAAGACATAACATTAATTCAGCATTCATTTATGAAAGACACAAATAAACATCTTTTTGCAATTTTTGATGGTCATGGAGGTGATGAAAGTGCAAAAATGTGTCAATCACTTTTTCCAGATATTTTTGCTCGTTTAATAAAACAAGCACCATTTAATGTAGAACAAAATTTAAAAAAAGCATTTCAATCATTAGATGAAGAAGCAAAAAAGAGAAAATTTAAAAATTTAGGTAATACAGCAACAGTAGTTTACATAACAAATAAAACATTATTTTGTGCTAATGTAGGTGATTCATCTTGTGTAATGGTATTTAATGATTGTGCTAAGAAAGTATCATTTGATCATAAAGCTACTGATCCAAGTGAAATAAAAAGAATTGAGTCTTCTGGTGGGAAAGTAATTGATGAGAGATTAAATGGTATATTAGCTGTTAGTAGAGGCATTGGAGATTTTGATATGAAAAGTGCTGGTTTAAGTTGTGAACCTTTTGTTTATAAAACATTAATTGATGAAACTACTGAATATTGTGTTATTGCTAGTGATGGAATTTGGGATGTTATGAAACCTGAAGATATTTTTAAAATTTGTAGAAGAGATCAAAATCCTGATGTTATTGTTGAAAGTATTGTTGATGAAGCTATTGAAAGAGAAAGTGAAGATAATATTAGTTGTATTGTTATTTGTTTAAAGGAACCTACTACTAGTAAGAAATAAAATTTTTTTTAAAAAAATGGGGTTTTTATATTTTTATATTTTTTTTATAAGAATTTATTTTTGTCTTTAAAAATTATGAAATGGAGATTTGAATAATAATATTTATCTATTTATTAATTTTTTAATAATTATCAAAAAATTTTTTTTTTAATATTTAACTTAAAAAATAAAATAAATTATTTGATAAACCACAATAAAATTTTAACAATACAATTTATTATCTTCAATATATTTAATAACTCTATAAGTAGTCAATCCTCCAATTCCAAGACAAGCTTTTTTTCCTTTAAATTTTTTAATCCTTCCTCTAATATCAGTAGAACTTCCAGTATTAATACTTTCTAAAACATTATAGTTTTTAGGAAAAAGTTTAACATTTTGATTTAAAGGATAATTATCTCTTTTAATAATAATAAATTTATATTCATTTACTAATTTTTCACTTTCATCCCAACAATATAAACCTTCAATTAAATCGCTTCCAATAATAAAAACAAATTCTTTATCTGGATATTTTTTTTCTAAATCTTTTAATAAAAAATAAGTTGGAATATATTCTCCTTTTTCTATTTCAGTTGTATCAATTTTAATTGGAATTTCTTCAGTGAGTAAATCTTCTATAATTAATTTTAACATTTTTAAACGATGTGATGATGGTGTTCTTAATGATTTATCTGAACGTCCATCACCACATGGAATTATAAATACTTCTGATATTTCTGGAATGTTATTATATACTTCACATGCTATTTGAATGTGTGCTATTGTTGGTGGATCGAAACTTCCTCCTAAGATAGCTATTTGTTGTTTTTTTGAATACATTTTTATTTTTTTAATTTTTTTTTAAAATTTTTTTTGTTAAATTTTTGTTTTGTTTAAAAAAAAAGGTTTAATATTTAGGTTAAAAATCAATTGTTTTATATATTATTATTTAGATTTTGTGGTTATTTGGAGTTATATTCTTTTGTTAAATATTTTTATTATTTTATTTTAAATAATAGTTTTAAATTATTTTCTTTATATCTTTATTAAATTATTAAATAATTTATAAAGAATATTTAAATATAATTAATTTTCAATATATTATTATCAAATAAAGAAAGTTTAAATTAGTATATTACTATTAATTTTAAAGGAAATGAAAATTTTTGAGTTTTTGAATATAAAAGTTTTAAAAATTAAAAAAAATAAGGTATTTAGAAATTGATTTAATTCAATAGAATATTGATAAAAAAAATATTACAATTTAATAACTAAATAATTTTTTTCTTAGATAATTTTTAAGTAAAAATTTAAGAATATATAAGAACATTAAGAATTATTATTATTTTATTATAAAAGTAACTTATTTTATTTTAATAAATAATTATTAAATATTATATTAGAGTATTCATCGTTTTTTTATTTTTTTTATATCTATTATAAGTATTTTCATTATCAAAATAATTACTTAAATTTCTTTTAAAACTTTCATCTCTAAATTTTAAAACTTTAAAAAATTCTTCTCTATAAGGAAACATTTTTTTCTTACAATAATCTTCAGGAAATTTATGTCTTTCTTTTTTTAAATTAAAAAATTTAATATCAGTTTTATAAAAATTATATTCTTTAATTAAATGATTAACATGCTCAATATTAGTAAAAGGATTTTGTAAATCAATATCATCAGGATCTTTTAAAGTAAAACTTTCTTCATTTTCATTATTATTTTGTGTTTGCTGATATGTTGTTATATTTGTACTTAAATTAATAGTTTTTCCTTTTAAGTTTTTTTTAAAACTATTTTCATCTTCACTTTTATCATTTAAATTCTCAGAAATATCATAATCAATATTAGTTAAATAAAAAGCACTTTTTAATGGTTTATTTCTTTTTTCTTTATCAGGAATAAAAAAAGCTTCTGCTTTAAAATTAATATCTTTATCAAAATTAGTTTTTAAAATTTCTTTTCTTTTTTGAAAATAATTTTTACAATGTTTCTTATTTAATAAATTACTTAAAAGAGATAAATAATGATTTGTAAAACCATGTTGCTCTTTTTTCATATCAAAAATATATCTTTTTTCAATTCTTTTAATTTCAAATAAATTATTTTGATCAATTATAAAATCATCTTTTCCTTTTGCTCTCCATTTTACTAAATCTGAATTTCCTGTTACTAATTGTCCTTGAAAACCTTTTCCTTCATAATTTATATAATCATCTATTATTTTTTTTTCTCTTTTTTCTGCTAAATAATCTTTTTTATATATATTTGGTAATCCTTTCATTTTTTTATTTTTTTTATGGTTTTATTTTATTTTTTTTGAAATATAATATTTTTTCATAAATTTTTTGATAAAATAATTATTACATTTTCTTTTTCTATAATAAATAAAAAATTTATATTGAAAATAATTTAAGAAAGTAAGTAAAAATAAAATATATACAAATAAATCATATTAATAAAAAGAAAATTTCCTTTACATTCAACATGAATTTTTTCTAAAAGATGATTTGTTTTAAAAGCATTTTTAAAAGCACTAATTGCTTCTTTTGTATTTTTAATTTCTGTACAAAAACTTATTGAATATCCATTTTTGGATACACTAACGTAACAACAACTTTTTGTTTTATCATCTTTGTCAATTACTGAACATTTACCTTTTGATGCTCCTATTGTAATATAATTACAATCTGAATTTATTTCAAGAATTTTTACAATTAAAATAATGATTTTTAAAATTTTTATTTTGTTCATCCGTTTTTGTGTATAATTTTTTAATTACATATTAATAAATAATTTTATTATTTTATTGATATATATTTTAAAGTTTAAATGTTTTATTTATGATTATTAATAAATTATTATATTTTAAAAAAAAAAGATATTAATTTTGAGTTAATTTATTTCATAAAAAATAAAATTTTTATAATTAAGATTTTTATATATTTAAAAAAAATATTATTTTTTACCTTATATTAATAATTTTTAAATTTATAAAAATGTATGTTTAATTTTTAATATTTTTGTTTACTTTTTTTGATTTGAATGTTTATACATTTCACTTAAAACTTTATTTGATAAAATAGAAGTTGAATTCCTATTAGTTTTACTTATCATATTAAAAGGAATTTTTTCATTATTTTCATTAATCCCATTTCTACTTTTTTTAATTAATTCTTCAAATCCTTTAATTTGAATTCCTTTAATTGATTTACTATTATATTTATTAGAAAAAATATTATTTGAAATAATTCTTTTTCTAATTTTCTTTATATTTGAATTCACACTTTTATTTCTTTCATGTATACTATTCATTGGAATATATTCATATGTTTTTAATATTTTTTCAAAATCAGATGATTTTTTTGGAGAATTAAAATCATAAATTTCATTTTGTTCATCATTTATTAATCTTTCTGTTTTTGAAATAGTTGTATTTGTTTTTGTTATTATATTAATATTTGTTATATTTGAATTACTATTTTTATTGTTTATTGATATTAAAGAATTATGATTTCTATGAGTTACACTTATATATGTTTTATTTTTTTTTGCATTTGAAATATTCATATTGTTTTTTTCAAGTTTATTGATTTTATTTTTTAATATATTAATATTTTCAGTATTAATATTATTTGTTTTTTTTATTATTGAACTTATATTAGATTCTTTATTCATTAATGATGTTGTTAATTTTTTTTTATTTGTTGAAGTTGAATATGACATTTTATCAGTTAAATTTTTATTTTTTTTTATTTTATTATTAAATATTTTCATCATTTCATTCTTACCATTACTATTATTTTTTTCATCTCTATTACTTAATGGTATTTTTATATTTGTATTTAAATTACTTTGAGATTTAATTTTATGATGAACAGAATTATTATTATTTTGATTTGAAACATTATTATAATATGATTTTTTTTTTGAATAATAACTAGTCATAACAAAATTACAATTATTAGTAGAGGAATATGATAACATTTTATTTTGATTTGATATTTTATTTTTACTATTATAATTTATTTTATTATTTATGTCACTTTTACTTAAAGGAGATGAATTTTTAATTTTATTTAATTTTTGATTTTTTAATCTTTTTTCTTCAATTGCTTTTATAGTAATATTATTATTTGTATTATTACCTAAGAGATTATTTATTTGTAAAGGTTTATTATTTTGATTTATTTGACAAGGTGAACTAATATAAATAGTATTATTATTATATTTTTGATCCATATAAATATTTGAATTTATATTTAAATTATTCTTTCTATTTAAAGCTTTACTCGAAATATTTAATAAATTATTATTTTTATTATTAGATAAATTATTATTATTATTTTTATTAGATGAAATATCACTAACATATCTCTTATGATTTCTTATTTTAATACTTGAATTAATTTTAGTATTTTTAATATTATTTTTAATAATAATATTATTATTCAGATTATTTTTATTTTTATATAAAGCATTTATTTTTTTAATTTTTTCTTTTTCAGCATTATCAATCATTTTTACAACATTATCCATATTAAAAGTATTAGAAGAATCATTATCATTATTTAATCCAAAAAATTGTTTTACTCCACTTGTATCAGTTTGATTTAAAATTGAATCAATTGCTTTATCATTAAAAACAATATCTTCATCATCAATAACATTAAAAGCAAAATTATTAATATTTTTTTTTCTTTGTAATTTTTTTTCTTTTTCATCTTCTAATTCTTGTTGTTGATCAATTATTCTTTGTTTTTTTTGAATATTTTTATAAAGATATTTTGATTCTGGTAAAATTATATAATTAGGAAAAATAACTGAACAATTTTCATAATAATCAAAAATTTTGGGTAAAGATTCAATAATATCTTTTTTATTATAATATTTTTGTAAAAATTCAGAGTAATCACCTTCTATTAAATAATCTTTAAATTCTGCAACTATATGTGTATTTTCATTTGATATTATTTCATTTATTATTTTTATATTATAAAAATTTAAATCATTTGAATATGTTTTTTTGAAATTTTTGTATATTTTTTTTTCTAATTCAAATTCAGTGTTAAATTGTTTTTGTTTTATATTTTTTTTAATTAATATCTTTTTATTTTGACTATTTCGACTTTCTGTACTTGATAATGTAAAACTTTTTTTTTTGGATGAATTGACATTTGGTGTTCTTAAATTTTGGTATTTTTTTGTATTGTTTGGTGATAAACAATTTTTTACCGAAATAAATGTTTTCATTTAAAAAATAATTGAGTATTAAATAAATGAAATATAAATAATTATATTTTTAATTATTTATGATTACAATTTTGAATTTTTGTTATTCTCAAAAAATAATAAAAAATGTAAAAAAGAAATATAAAAATAATATATTAAAAATTTAAACAATAGAAATAAATATATTCAATTTTTAATAATTAATTAAACAATATTTTTTTTTACAAAACCTATTTCATTTACCTAAAAGAAAAATTAAATCAATATTTTATTTATGTTCAAAAAATGTTTCTAAAACTAATAAAATATTCCTTACAGAAAAATCAGTATAATTACCTTTATATAAAGAATTATATTTATTAACTAAATTTTTTGCAATATCAGAACAAATATCTTCATCATAAATCAATTTATTACATAACATTTGGTTATAATATTCTTTTAATTGATTTAAACTTATTTTTTCTTCATCATCATTAATCATAAGGTATAATAAAAATTTATATTTAATTATTAAATTATCATCTGATAATTTTAATATTTTTAAAAAACAATTTAGATAATTTTCAAAATTACATCTATGCCCTTTATAAACTAAATTTCTTAAAGTATCTTCATATAATTTTTTATCACTTATTCCTCTTTTTAATAAAAAAATTTTTGTTAAATTTATAAACATTTTATCTTCACATAAAAATGTTTTTTGAGAAATAGAATTTATTTTATTATAATTATCAAGCATTTTTCTTAAATAAGTAGAATTCATATATTTAGTATAATAATTATAATTTTTTAAATTCAAATGATTTTTAAATTGAGATTCATATTCATTATTAAAAGAATCAGTTCTATAATTTTTATTTTTAAAAAAAGTTGGTGTGGGTGTTTCATTTAAATTACTATTTGAAATATTAATAAATCCTCCTATACTTGTTGTTAATGTTCTTTCATGAATTATATTAATTAATAAATTATAATCTTTTTCAAAATTTAATTCTTCATTATTATCATTTATGTTAAAGTTAATTTCATTAAATGAATTTAATTCATATATATTTTTTTCATTTAAAAAATAATATTCAATATTATCATTTTTTTCAATTAAATTAATATATGATTCATATTCTTTTTGTTTATTATATAATTTATTCTTAATTGATAAAATTGAAGCTTCTTCAAAATTTGAAATAGTATAATCTTTATCAAATTTTAGATTATTATTTAAATTGCTTGTTTTATTATCTTTTATTATTTTATTAAACAAACAATTTTCATCCATTATTAATTTATTATTTTCATTATTTTCAAATTTATTTTCTAAACAAATTGAAATTTGACTCATTGGAATATAAGATTGTAATGTTGGATTAAATAAATAATATAAAGGATTATCATCATCTTCAATTTCTTCTTCTGAACTATCATCAACTTTTTTTTTAATTAATTTAATTTTATTTTTTCTTTCTTCTTCTATTTTAAAAATTTTCTCTAATTCTAAATCCTGTTTTTTTTTAATTTCTTTATTTTTTTTTTCTAATTCATTTTGAATGTTTAAAAGTAAACTAACTTGAATTATCATTTCCTTATTAAATTCTTTTTTGTCTTTTTCTCCACTTTTAAATGATGCTATATTTGATGTTAATTTTGAGTTAAAGAATTATATATATCTAATTCAGTCATATTAATGAAAATTAATATATTTTTATTTATTTTATATTATTATTTTTGTTTTGGTTTAATTAAAATTATTTTAATTAAATAATTAATATAAAAAAAATATTTTATATTATCTAATTAAATCTTATATTTTATAATATATAATATATTCTTATATTAAAATCTTTTTCAAAGTTATATCAAATACTTTATATCAAACATATTTTATATAATATAATATAAAATAATTATTTCTCAATTTTTTCCTTTAATAATAATTAAAAAAAGATATAATAATAAAAAAGAATAAAAATTATTTTAATTTATTAATAAAATTTATTCATATTATAATTAATATTATATTATAAATACCTATATAAATCTCTAACTAAACTAAAATAAATAAAAAATAAAAATGAAGTTTGTAGGTTCAAAATTAAATCATAAACAAATGAATTATAATAATTTTTCAAATAATAAACCAGAACCTTCACAATTATTTTTTGAAAATCTTTCTAAAATATCATATGATGGAATATTTAATGAAAATTATTTTAAAATATCATCAAAAGAAACAAATTTATTAATGAATATGGAATTATCAAAAGCATCAATAGAAAATATATTTAATAAAAATGAAAAAGAATATTATATAGGATTAATATGTAAATCAAAATATGATGGAGAAGAAATAAATGAACCATTAGATTTATCAATTGCTTTAGATATATCAGGTTCAATGAATTGTCCAATTAATATGATGACTGATGGAAAAAGTAGAATTGAATTAGCAAAAAATGCTTTAAATAAATTAATACTTAATATAAAAAAAGATGATAAAATAGCTTTAAATATTTTTAATGATGAATCAAAAACAATTTTCCCTTTATCAAATAAAGAATCAATATTTAATAATTTAGAAATAATAAAAAATATTAAAGCAAATGGAGGAACAAATTTAACTAATGCTTTAAATAACGCTATTGAAAATATAATTGAATCAAAAAATAAAAATAAAAGAATAATTTTAATTACTGATATGCTTGATAATAATCCAGATATAAATTTATCTAATTTAGTAAAAAAATGTGTTAATGAATTAAATATTTATATTACTATTGTTTCTATTGGAAGTGAATCTAATACTTCTTTGGCTGATTATATTTGTAAAGAAAAAGGTTGTAATTATTTTAATGCAATTGAAGATAATGATTTAGAATATTTTTTAGTTAAAAATTTAAGATATATTACTTTTCCTTTATCTTTTGATTTTAGAATTGAAATTGAAAAAAATGATAATTTTAATATTGAAGAAATTATTGGTATTAAAAAAGAAGATAATCAATATTATATTAATCAAAATGCACCACCTCTTAATAATAATATTCCTCCTCCTATTATTAATGATAATAATAATATTAATGAAATTATATTTGAAGAAAATTCAATTTTTCCTTCTGAATTAACTATTAAAAATGGAGAAATATATCAAAAAGGTGGTTTAATACTTATTAAAATTAAATTAATTAATGATAATATTAAACCTAATATTAAGTTTAAAATGCTTTATACTGGAATTGAAGGGGAAAAATTTAATCAAAATTATTCAATTGATTTAAATGATATACCTAATAATTTAAATTATTTTAGTAATGAAAATATTAGTACTGGTATTTCTTTATATTATTATGGTTTTATTTTAAAAGATTTTTATAAAAATAAAAAAGATAATATTGAAAAATCAAAATATATTGAAAAAATTGATATTTGTAAAAATTTTATGAATGAATATTATAAAACATATGATGATAAAAATGAAATAAAAAATAAATATTTAAAAGATTTAAATGATTGTTGCAATTTTTATGATAAACCAATTCAAAAAAAGAAATTATATAATAAATAAATATATATATATAATTATTTATTAAATTTATAATTTTAAAAATCTTTATTTTTGATTTTAAGAAAAAGAATTAATAAATAATTAATTAAGAAAATGTCATTTTTTGAAAGAAAAATAATAAATAATAATTCAAATAATAGTTTAAAATCTTCATATGAATCTAATTCAGAACAAAAAAATTCAGTTCATATTATTTTACCTTTTGAATTAAAACATTTTTTAAAAAAGGAAAATAAAACTAATAATAATAATAGAAAAGAATTAAATGAAAATAAAAAAAAGAAAATTAAAGAATTTTTAAATCGTCAGTCAAATTATACAAATAAAATAAAAGAAAATAAAGAAAAATTAAAAAATATATATAATAAAAATAATAATTTAAATACAATTAAAAAAAAAATACCATTATCAACAATATTAACTCATTATTATGATGGAATAAATAAACATTATCTTCATAAAGAATTATTATATAATAAATATTATTCAAATTATAATACTAATAATACATTTACACAAATAAAATCAAATAGAATAATTTCAGATATTATAAATAATATATTTATAAAAATATTTAAAATATTAGATTCAGATGAAGATGATTTAATTTCTCCTATTACTATAACTAATTCTATTAAAAATATTCCTTTAAAAATAAAAAAAATATTACAAAATTTTTTTGATGAATTTCAAAGAAGTAATATAAATTTAAAAAAAGAAAATTTTGTTGAAATAATGAAAGATATTTATAAT
>JAJMZS010000451.1:0-36355 GCA_023807205.1 Isotricha prostoma | reverse complement strand
TAATAATCATAAGATTTAATAATAACATTATTTTTTCCAGAAATTGGATAAATTTCAAAAGTTGATTCATTTAAAAAAGCAGATAAGAAAAATTTATCCAATTCACGACCATCATAATAAGCATAATAATAGCCAGGATAAACAAAATCTTCAGGTAAATTAATTAATAAATCTTTATTTACATTTGTTTGATTTTCTTTATAAATTTCATATTCTTCTTTTTCATCTTCTTCATAAACTATTGTTAAATCTGATATTTTTTCAGTTGCATTTAATATTTTAATTGTCCTTAAAGAAATAAATGATACTTTTTCAAAAGAAAAATCTTTAAATATAACATCTTGACCATATACAATTGTATCTGAATTTTTATCATAAACTATTAAAGTATAATTATTTCCTATTGTAAGATTTTTCATATTTTCAACTGATAAATCATGATTACTAGTTCCTTTTTTATGTGATAAAGTTACAATAGATTTTTTTAATTTTGAAAGATCATTTATTGAATCTGCACGTTCAGAAAAATAAACTATTAAATCCATTTCTCTATGGATTATAATAACATCCAAAGTAAAATTTCTTCCACTTAAAATATAATTTGCAGGAGGAATTAACAAAACAATTTCATAAAATGTATTTGTTATAATTACTCTATGATTTAAAATTGAATATTTTGTATCGTCTCCTATGAAAGTATATGAAAAATATATTTTTCCAGTTAATGTAGTATTTGGAAATTTTGCAACATAAGAATTTCCTTCACACTTTCCAGTAAATGATTGATTTTGGTTTTTAAAATTTTTTTCATTATTTGTATAATAAATTTTATTAATTTTATCACAATAATCTCCTTTAATTGTTATTATTGGTACTTCTAAATTAGAATTATCTTTTGAATAATAATAAATATTTTTAACTGAAATTTCAACATTTTCTTTTTTTCTATCAAAATAAAATATTTTTGAACCTCCAATTTCATTAAATAATTGTAAATTATAATATTTCCCAGGATGAGCAAATAAATCTAATTCAATTTCATTATTTTGGACAGAAAAAGTATATTTTGGTTGAACACGACTGTTATAATTTCTATAATCAAATAAAGAATCTCCATGATTATCTCTAATAATAATTTTAATAATACTTTCCATATTAAAATTATCAGTTGTGATTTTAATTGGATTTTTTCCAATATGAGTTTCTTTAATACTTAAATAAAAATTTGCTACATTAATTATAGCACTAATATAAGTTGAAGCAACAATATAGTTATCATAATAAATATAATACATCCCTGTTGAAAGTTCATTTTTTACTTCACAAAATAACTTATTCCTAACTAATCTTCTATAACAATTTAATTTTATTTTACTATCTAGATTTTTTCCAATAGAAAAATTCCTCAAATTACAATATAATGTTAATACAATATTTTTATATGAATAAGTAGTTAAAGGAGCAAAAACTTTAGTAAAAGTTAGTGAATCTTGATATAATTTAGGCAGACTTCTATCTAATTCAGAATATATATTTACATTTATTATATGAAAAGGAGGTTGTTTTATTGGTAATTCTTTAAGCCATTTATTTGATGCATTAACCTTTGTTGTACATTTTTTAAAATTATCTTCACTTGTTAAAATACATATTTTATTTAAATCCATGATTTTTTTAGGCACTAATTGAAAATTAGTTGATTGATGATAATAAAGACATTTGTCTTCAAAACCAATTTTATCAAAATAATCATCAATACTTTTTCTGATATAAACTGTATCAACTATTTTTTTTTCATTTGAATTTTGTAATGAAAATGAAATTTCATAATCTCCTATTTGATTTGTTGTAAAATAATAATATTTATATTCACCTCTTGTTTCCATTGATCTAATTCTAATTGGTTGAAAAACATAAACATTAGTTGGGAAATTGTACACATTTGAATAGTATTCAAAATAAAAAGTAATTAATTTTCTATTTTTAGGTAAAATATGATAATATCTATTAATTTTATACCAATTTTCATTATGATAAAATAATACATAAAAATCAAGTTTATTATCTAATTCACAATTTGTTGAATAGAATAATTGTTTATTTTCAATTTCATTAATATTATTATTACAATTTAAATAAATATATTTACCTTTTTCTTTATTTTCATTATCTAAATAGCAAGAGAAATATCCTAAAGTAAAATGAACCTCATCATATCCAATAGTAAATGGTTCAATGAATCTTAGTTTGATTGAATCAGGATAATTATTATCACTATAAATTTTATATTGAAAAGTTAATGGAGGTATAATAACATTTGAATAAGAAATTCTTTTTGTTCCTATTAACTCCCCTCCATAATAAAATTCAATATTTTTATCTGTTTTAATTTTTTTTGCTGGAATAATATAATTTTCAAAATTATAATTAAAAGGATTTTTTGTTAAGTAAATTTTTTCATTTTTTTCAAATGTTTCTCCATTATATTTAACTTCAAATTTTTTATTTTCTTCTTTAGGATAATATACATTAATAATAACATCATCTAAATAATTTTTATCACCATAAATATTTTGACAAGTATTTTCAAATTTTATAGTAATTACTTTATAATATGCTTTTTCTGTATGATATCTTAATTGAGTAGATAAAATACCAGGTTCTGAATCAGATGGTTCTACTTCAATATAATCTGTATCATATGAATAACAATGAAATTGATTTGTTGCTTTAGGAAAATTTCCTATACAAAAACTATTTCCATATAATTGTGCTGCATATTCTGAAATAAAATATAATTTACTTGTTTGTCTTTTATTGTATGTTAAATCTCCAATCACAAATAAATCTGGTTCAATCCTTAAGTCATCTAATTTTTCATAAAAATATAAATCAGAAAAAGAATCAAAAGTATAATATAAATCTAATGCAGTATTAAAGTCTTCATCTTCATATAATATTCTTTCTAATTTAATTCCTTTATAATATACTCCTTTTAGATATTTAAATGTAACTGATAATTTATCTTCAACATCAGAATAATTTAAATTAAATCCTTTATAAAAAGTTTTCATATTTTGTTCAAAATCATCTCCATATTCAACATAAAATTTATTTATTGCCTCTAAAGTAAATTCATCACCATTATCATCAATAATTTCAAATGTAACCTCTTTATAGACATTATCCTTTGATTTTGAAGTTTTTAAATAAATTTCACTCAATGGCTTTATAGATAAAATATCTTTCTTTAATAATGTGTTTTGAAAATATAAATCCATTTTTCCATATTTTTTAATTGGGTTAAAATAGCAATAGCAGTATTTTGAAAAATAACATGTTAAACGATTACAAATTAATTCAGTATTTACATCAGTTCCATCTTTTAAAGTTAAAGAATCAGGTTGAAAGCTACAAAAATCAGAATAAAATCTAATTTTACCTAAAGAAGGGAAAAAAAAATTATCATTAATTTGTACATCAGTAAAACTAAAACTATTAATATTTCCTAAAGTATCTTCATAATCTTTATTCTCAGTAATTCTAACAACATATTGATTTCTAGTATGTTCACCATTTATAGTAAACTTTGCTTGTTGTGTTTCACTGTCAACTTCACTTTCAAAATTAATAGTTTCAGTAGAATTAATTTGTTTTATAATTGATTTTGGAGAATATGCAAATATTTGAATATTATTTAAATCTATTGATTTTAAATAAGGTTGATTTACTTGAACAGTATATGAAAATATTTCTTTATGAAAGTAGCAATTTGAAGATCTTGAAGGAGTAATTGTAAATAAATTTGTATATGAAGAAACTACAAATATACTTTTAACATAAGTCCCATGTATATTATTATGTATGTAATTAAATTTATATTCTCCTATTGATGAAATAAAACAATAAAAAACAAAATCATCATTATTTTTTGGGGTACATGGCTTAATCTCATTGTTTGCCTTGTTTTCTATATTTAAAGTCAATTCTTTATTTGATATTGATGAAGTGACTTCAATAACTTTCTTTACAGAATCTGGATTTACATAATGCCTTTTAGTAAACTTCAAAATTAGTTTATCTTCTGTAAGACATATACAAACTAAATAAAACAAAACAAATAAAATTTTGTTTTTCATTTTTTAAATTAAATATTCAATTATGAGTATATTTATTACATAAAAAAAATAGGTTGATTTGTAAAAATAATTATAATTTATTGATATATGAAAAATGAAAACAAAAATTTAAAATTTATTTAGCTAAGTTTTATATACTTTTTAGTATTGAGAATAAATATGTATTTATATAAAACGATATTATTTATTTATTTTAATTTTACAGTTTTAAATTATTATAAAAGAAATAAATTTTTTAAAATATTTATTAATATTATATTTATAATATGGTAATATCATTTATTTTATCTTTCTATTATTTTTATCGTTATTCTTTTTATTTTAAGCAATTTTATTTAGTTTTTCTTTCTTTTGTGTTTGTATTTCAGTTTTGATGAATGTATATTTATCTATAAATTTTTTATTTCCTTATTTTTGAAAGATATCTAATCTTTATTAATAATCAATTTTAGATTTATGTAATAGATAATTTTGGAAGAACAATTTTTTGTTTATATATATAGAAGTGTTATAATGAATTATAAATATGAAAATTTTTATTTTTTATATTTTATAAAAACTAATATTCTTTATTAAATTAATGTTTAATTTTTTTTTTTCAATAATCTTATTATAACTAATTTAAATTTTTTATAACACCAATTATATTTTAAATAAAGATGAAAACTACAAATTCTTTTCAAAGATATAATTATAACATATTTCAATTTAAAAAAAATTTATATTGTTTAATATTAATATTTTCAGTGTTTCCTTTGCTTTAAAATTTAGCTAAGTAATCATTTTCCTATATTATTTATAATTTTATAATTAATAATAATTATTTTTAATTTACTTTAATAAAAAATAAATTTTTTTGAACATAATATCATTAATTAATAAATTTTTAATATTAATTAAAATCACAAAAAAATAAATAAAAATTTGATTTATATAAAATTTGATAATATTAAATTATATAAAATATAATAATAATGATAATAAAAATTATATAAAAAGGAAATGAAATAAAATATTTTTTTTGTTAATTATTAAATGATTTAAATTGAAAATATCTATAAAATTATATAATATTAATATTCAAAATAATTATTAATATTTTTAGATTTATTAAATAATTATATATTTAAAATAAATAAAATAATAAAAAATAATTTAAAAAAATTACTTTCAAAAGCATTAAATCTGATCAGAACATAACTAAAATTGTATATTAAGAGTTAAAAAATTACAAAAATAAATAAAACAATGTCTACTAATATTCAGCAATTAAATGAAAATATCTTCACAAATAGAAATTCAAAAAGAAATCAATCGACTAAAGTAGTATATGTGAAAAAATCAGGTTCAAAAAAACCAATAACAAATAATAACACAATGAGATTAGAAAATAAAGCAAAATCAAAAATTCCTCTTCAAACAATAAATGAAAATGACAAAAATGAATTAAACATAAAAAGAAAATTATTTGATAAAGAAGACACATTAACAAATATAAACCAAAAAGAAAATTCAACTCCATTTTCATTAGAAATAAAAAAAGAAAAAGAAGAAAACAAAAACAATTCTTTAAACATGGAAAATTTATTAATAAACATATCATTAAAAGAAAAAAATAAATTTTCCCAAGAAGAATATAGAGAAATGTTTTCAAAATATATAAGAGATGAATATTCAATATCAATAATAAATTCATTATTATATGATGAAGAAATAAATATTGATTATTTATCATATCATAAAATAACAGAAAGAATGAGAACAAGAATGATTGATTGGATGATTGAAGTATTATCAAATTATCATTGTGATGAAAGTACTTATTTTGAAAGTGTAAATTTAATGGATCGTTATTTTAAAATTTGTGAAGAAAAAAAAAAAATTTTACAACCTGCAGAATTACATTTAATTGGAGTTACTTGTATGTTTATTGCTAGTAAATATCAAGATATTTATCCTTTAAGATTAAAAATTATGCATGAAAAAATTGCACATAGAAAATTATCTTGTGATGAGATTAAAAAAAAAGAAGAAGAAATTACTAGATTTTTAAATTATTCAATTGGAAAACCTACAATGTGGGATTTTATTAATTTTTTCATTGAAGAAATTTTCTATGTTAATTGTAATAATCATCATATTAAAAGTAATATTTTATTAGAAACTTATAATATTATTGATAGAAAAAAAAATGGTTTAGATAAAGAATTTTCTGAAATTATTAATAAATTATATACAAAGAATATGATTAATTTATTAAATCATGTTTGTATTTATTTAGCAAAAATGAATTGTCATGATTATAATTTAATGCAAAAAAAACCGAGTTTACTTGCTGCTGCTACTATTTTTGTTGCTATTAAAATATGTGAACAAATTAATAAAGAAGATTATATTAATCATTATTTTAATACTAAATTAGGAGAAATTAGTCAAAAAAGTGAGAATGAAATTATTAAAGTTGCTCAGAAAATTTTACATAATGCTCAAAATTTTGATACTTTGTTTAGTGGACTTGAAAATTTAAAGAAAGTACATTTTAATGCTATTATTGAGTTGAAAAATACTAAATAAATAATTGTAGGTTTTTTATTTGGTATTATTTAAATTAATGGTTTTTTTTTCTCTCGGTTTTTTTATCATTGATTATTGTAAATTTTATTTTTTAAATAAATTATTAATTATTTATATATATTTAAAAAGACTATTATTTTTTTTACTTTTTAAAAATATATATTTTATTTTTTATTTTAATTTAATATATTTCTATACAAAATAAAATATTTAATTGATGTATATATTTATTTATTCTAATTCCATATTATCATCATAATATACTTTATTATTATTTGAATAAGCACCTTCTTCATAAGTTCTTATTCTTGCATATTTTAATTCTCTTTCAATAATATCATCTAAATGAGCAATTTTTGATTTTAAAACTTCTTTTGCATCTAAAAATGAAAGTTTATTTTTTTTAATTTCTTCCATTAAATATTTTTCTTTATTCATTTTTGTATTAATTTGTTCTCTTAAATTATTTCTTTTAACTAATAAACTAGGATCAATAACAATTCCTTTTTCTTTTTTTTCTTTTTCCTTTTTCTCAAAATCATTTATTTTTTTAGTTAAATCATCAACTGTACTATGAAGCTCATTTATTTTTACAATATTATCTTTTAAAACTTGTTCTTCTCCTTCACATAATATTTTACCCATTATTGGATCAGTTCCAATTATTTTATAAAAAGGTTCTTGTAATTCATCATATGTTTTACTTCTATTATCTTTTAAATAAACATCTAAATATAAATTTAATTGTTCTTTTTTTTCTTCTAATTTTTTTCTTTCTTTTTCAAACATTTCTATTCTTTCATTTACTTCTTCTAAAGTTAAATTTGATTTTTTATTTTTTAAATTAATAACTTCTTGAATATTATTTTTAAAATTTTGAATTATTTTATTATTATTTTTAATCTTTTCTTCATAAGTTGTTATTAAAGGAAGCATATCTTCATGTACTTTATAATTAAATTTTAATTCATCATTTGCATTTTTTAATATTTCCATTCTATTTTTAATAATATTAATTTTATTAACTAAACTTTCAATTTCTTTATATTTTTCCTCATATTCACTTTTAATTTGTTTTTGAATTGCAATTTGTCCATTTAAAATTGCTAATTTTTTCTGAAGCATTTCTATTCCTTGATTTGATTGTGATAATAAATCTATTTCTATATGTATTTCATCATAATTTTGAAGTTTTGATAATTCTTTTCTTAAAAAATTGTTTTCTTTTTCTAATTCTTTTAATGTTGATTTTACTGATTCTTTTTGTCTTGCTGCATGTTTTACTTTATTATTTGTTTCATCAAATTTTTTTTGCATATTTTCCATATCTATTTGTTTTTCTTCATTTAAAGCAACAACAGTTTTAAATTTTTCTGATATTTTTTTTTCATCTTTTTCAAAAGGATCATAATAACAATTTTCAATTTCTTTATTATCTTCATATATTTTTGTATCTAAAGTTTGACTTTTACAATAAATTTTAAAATAAAAATGTCCAGTTTCTTCATTTTTTATTTCTGGATTTATTAAAATTTTATCATTTTCTACATATTTTGATTTTCTTATTTTTTCAATCCATTCTGGATTCATTAATATATCAACACTTCCTATTAATTTGGAATTATTAAATAAAATTCTTGGAGGAATATTATTTGAACTTTTTTGTTCTTTTGTTATTGAATTTACATTTTTAAAATTAAATAATCCTACTCTAAATTGTAATTTGTTTCCTAATTGAACGTTATTAAATTCAAAAAAATTTTTTTGAAAATCTGGAAATTCTGTTGAGTAATCTATTTCTGTTCTAAATTTTTGTGTTCTTGTTAATTTTGATGGATATTCTGTTTCATCTAATTGGACTAACATAAAATAATTTCCCATTTTTTTTACATCTACTCTTGTTATTTCAAATGATAATTTTGACATTTTTAATTTTTTTAATTGTTTTTTTCTTTAATTATTTTTTTTAATAATATATTATACTATAAAAATTAAAATTTTTATTTATTTTTATAATTAAAAAAATTAAAAATATAATAAAAATATTAATAATAAAAATTAATGTTTTAAGTAAATTTTAAAATTATTCTACATAAGAGAATTAATATTTTTAAATACAGAAATTTTTTTAATAATTTAATAATTTTAAAAAACAAATGTCTACAAATTTTATACCCTTAGAAGAACAAAAAAAAAATTTTGAAAACGAAGGATTTGATGAAAAATATAAAGAATATTTTTCAAAAATGGATAAAGAATATGAACAATATTACAATTTTAATACAAGGAAAAAATTAAATAATTTAAATGAGTTAATATCATCATCAAAAAAATTATTTGAAAATTTTGACGAAACTAAAAAATCAATTGAAAACTTAATGTTACAAATATCATATGGAACAATTATAAATAAAGCACTTGAAGGAAATAAAATTTTAATATTTAGATTTACAATTGATAATTCTTTTTCTTTTCCTCAATTAATTAGTATTATTCAAGCAATGAATTATTCAAAAGAATTAATTTTAACTATTAAAGATGATGCAAATATTAATGAATCACAATTTTCTTTTTTAATAAATGAAGCAAAAAAGAAAAGTAATATTGTTTCTATTACAAATTATTTTAATGAAAATTATTTTGGTATTGCAACAATACCAAAAAAATTTACTTTATGTGTTAAAAAAAAAAATAATGAAAGGTTTGAAAAATTTTTAAATATTTTTTATTCAGATTTTAAAAATAATATTGAAAATATATTTTTTAATTTCGAAGACTTTGACAAAAGTCTTAATTTATTAGAATGGAAAATAAAAGCAGAAAAATCAGAATTGAGTTTATCATTTGAAAAAGAAAAAATAAATGAATATGAAGAATGTTTAAAATTCTTATCAAATAAAATAGAAACAAATCATTTAAAATTATTATTATTTAAAATACCAGAATTTAAATTTGTAAATGAATTCTTAGGAAAAATACATCCAAGTTACCTTTGGTTAATTCCTTATCAAGATGTAGATTTAAAATATTCAGATGACTTTTTATTAAATATAGGCAAAAATATTCATATGATTAATTTAAATACAATTAATATTTCTGGTTTTTCAAAAGATAAATTAAGAGAATTTTTAAATAATCAAAAAGATTTAATTGATTTAAGAATAACAGGAAATTTATCTGAAGATAATATGGAAGAAGTATTAAAATGTTATATTGAAAATGAAAATAATAATTATGCTATTAAGAAAATATCATTAAATGGTCCTATTAAAATGAATGAACATTGGAAAGATTTAATTTGTGAATTTTTGAAATTAAAAAATATTGAAGCATTTCATATTGATTGTTTCTTTAATGGAAGAGAATATATGAAAGATATTGCAGAAGCTTTTTATTTAAATAATACTTTAAAATCATTTGCTGTTAGAAATAGTGTAAGAGGATTAAGAGATGAATTTGTTGATGTATTAAAAGAAGTTTTATACACAAAACCAATTCAAAGAAAAGAAGTTTTTAATAAAATCCGTTTATATAAGCTTCTCTAAATTAAAAAAATAACAATTATTAAAAAAAAATAAAAAAAAGTAAATTTTTAAATAAACTTAAATAAAAATCATAAAAGAACATAAAAAACTAAAACAAAAAAAAAAAAAATATAAAAAAAATTATAAAATATTACAAAAAATGAACATCCAAAATTCTCCCTTTCTAGATTTCCAAGATCATTTATATTCAAATATATCTTTATTAAATCTCCAAAATAAAAACCACATAAATTCGGAATATCAAAAAGAAAAAGAAAAAACAAAAACATTATACGACCCAATACACAAATATATAACATTTCCAGAGAAAATATGGAGAATAATAGACACACCTCAATTTCAAAGATTAAGAAGATTAAAACAATTATCAACAGTATCATTTATTTATTTAGGTGGAAATCACACAAGATTCGAACATTGTATTGGAACTGGATATTTATCAAGAGATTTAGTAAAAAAAGGTTTTAAGAGTTTAAATACAGAAAATAATTATTTTATTGATTGTGTATCATATGCAGGATTATGTCACGATATTGGACATGGACCTTTTAGTCATACTTTTAATAGAGTTTTAAATTCTTTAGGATTTGGTCAAAATTGGGAACATGAAAATTTTAGTGAAGATATTTTAAAATATTTAATTGATATTAATTACATTGATGATATTGATAATGATATGTTAAAATTAATTGTTTCTTTAATTATTGGTGATAAAAAAGTTAAAACTGAACATGATTGGATTTATCAAATTGTTGCTAATAAAACTAATTCTATTGATGTTGATAAATTTGATTATATTTGTAGAGATATTTATCATTTAGGAATACCAACTTTATCTGTTGATTATGGAAAAATATTTAAAGATATTAAAGTTATTGATGAGAAAATTTGTTTTAATGAAAAAAATATTTTTACACTTTCTTCTATTTTTGAAAGTAGATATGCATTACATAAAAAAGTATATCAACATAATAAAAATATTTGTATTGATACAATGGTGAGAGATGCTTTAACTTTAAGTAATGATTATTTTCATTTTGAAAATTGTATTAATAATGCTGAAAAGTTTTTAGAATTGGATGATTCTATTATTGATATTATTAAAAATTTTTCTAGTAATTCTGAAGTTGATTTATTAGAGAATCATAAATTAAAAAAAGCTGAAAAAATTATTAATGATTTATATAATAGAAATATTTATCGTTTTGTTGGTGAAATTTTAATTCCTAATAATCAATATTATGTTCCTGATATTAATGAATTTTTATCTTATGATAATCCTAAAGATGAGTTTTATTTAACTGAAGATGATATTGAAATTAAAAAAACTTCTATTGATTATGGTTATGGGAATAAAAATCCTTTTCAAACTATTTATTTTTATAATCCTAAAGTTCCTGAAAAATGCTATAAAAAATTACAAAGTCATTCTATTCTTACTCCTGAAGTTTTTAAAGAATATTATATTAAGATTATTTGTAAAGATAAAAATAAAATGGAAAGAGCGAATAAATTGTTTGATAATTTAAAAAAGAGATTAAGTTTAATTTGGAGTCCTGTTAAAGAGAAAAGAAAGGAATTTAATTTGGAATATAATCAAGATACTGCTTCTAAAAATAATTTTCTTAAATTAAAAAGGGAAAGATTGGATTTTAGTAATGAAAATATATGAAATATATAAATTTATTTATAGAAAATAATAAACATTTTTTTTTATATATTAATTTAAATTTTTTTTTATTTTTTTTTTTAATTTTATATCCATGAACTTATATTTCAAAATTTTTATTTTTCATCTTATTTTAAATTATTCTATTCAAATTCAATTAAAAGTTTCTATTAAGAAATATGATAAGAAAACAAATAATATTAATTTTCCAAAAATAAGAAATTTATTTCAAGAATCAACACCAAAATTAAATGAATTAGAATTATTAACAATGCCAATATGTTTAGGAACATCACGTTTATGTTATGATTTTGTAATTGATACAAGTTCATTTTTATTTTGGATAGATGAAAAATATTATTCTCCTTCAAATTCAACTGCTTTTATTTTAGGAGAAAAAAATATTAAATTTAATTATTTTTCAGGTTCAATTAATGGATTAATATCTAAAGATTTAATTTCTTTTAAAGACAATCCAGAAATTCAATTTTTTTTTCCTATTATAATTGCTAAAACTGAAAATATAACTAATGAAATTTTTGGAATTTTGGGTTTAAGTAAAGATATAGATTATAATTTTTTACAAAGTTATGAAAATACTAATAAATATATGTTAAATAAAGAATTTTTTTATAAAACAATAATAAAATATACATTAATTGAAGAATTATTTTATCAAAAAATAATAAATCAAAAAATTTTTGAATATAAACCAATAAATTCAGAAAAAGGAATTTTATATTTTGGTGAAACAGAATATAATTTAAATAAATATAAAAAATGTTCAAGAACAAATTCAACTAAAAAATATACTGGTCTTGACTTATATTTTTTTAAATATTTATGGTCTTGTCAATTATTTGATTTTACAAATGAAAATAATATTTCAATTTTTGGTTTATTAAATATGACAATGTCAGATTTTAATATTCAAGTAACTTTTGATTCAGCAGCAAATGTTTTATTAGTTTCAAATGAAATATATCATTATTTAATTAAAGATTATATTGAAAAATCTAATAATAAATGTATACAATATAAAGATACTGATTTGTTTCATTGTATTAAAAATTTTGATATTAAATCTTTACCAAAATATTATATTAAACTTGAAAATTTTAAAATAACAATTTATCCTGAAGATATTTTTTTATTAATAAATAGTGATGAAGAATTTGATTCTTATTTATTTAGAATTGTCCCTAATCATGAAGGTATTTCATGGATTATAGGTAATATAGTTTTAAAAAAATATCAAATTGCATATAATTATGAAGATAAATCTGTTTATTTTTTTGATGAAAATTTATCGTTTTCAATTTTATCAAAATTTATATTTGTTATTTACTTATTTACATTTTTTACATTTATATTTTATATAACTTTCAAAAAAAAAATAGAAACAAAAAAACAAATATATTCACAGGAAATGACATTATTATAATATAATATCTTTTAAATAATTTTTATTAATTTTTTAAAAATACAAGATGTAATATAATTTTTTTATTATAAAATTATAAAAGAGATAAATCTCTTAGAAAATCAAATATTATAAAGTATAATAAGTTATATTTTTATTATATATAAGTTCAATATTAATAAAATAATGAAATATTATTTATTTCATAAAATTAAAAACATAATTTCATTGTATTCTGAAAAATATATAAAAATGATCTTAGAAATAATAAAATCACTCTATTTTGAATCCTTGTTTTATTGAATTTATTTATTCAAAAAAAGGCAATTTTTCTTATTTTTATTTTAATTTCTTTAATCTAAATATAAAAAATAATTAATATTAAAAATATTGAAAAAATTTAAAAATATTAATTAAAAATAATTCAATTAAAATTTATGAAAGATGATGATAAAATAATCCACGAACACCCAGAAGAATATATCCAAAATAACGATATGGATAGAATAAAAATATTTTTAAAAGTACGTAAACCAGATATGGAAGATAAATCATATTATGATATAGATCAATCAAATAATATCTTCACATTATATGATCAAGTAATAAAAGGTCCATCAGGAAAATCAAAAATATATGAAATAGATAAAATATTTACAAATCAAAATGAAAATTCATATATTTATGAAGAAATATGTAGAGATTGTATAACTGATAGTTTAAAAGGAAATAATTTTTGTTTTATTTCATATGGTGAAACAACAAGTGATAAAATTAATATGTTATATGGTAGTTTTGAAGACAGTTATTCTAATATTAATAATAGAGGGATTTTTCCAAGATTATTAGAAAAATATATTGAAACTATTAATTCTAATGAAGAATATAAAAATAATTATTCTTTGACTTTATCTTTAATGTGTATTAATGGAGGAAAAGTTATTGATTTAAGTAAATATATTGGGAAAGAAATTGGAGAATTAAAAGAAAATAATTTTTATAAATCTGGTATTTCTATTGAAAATAATAAAGAAATTTTAAACTCTATTAAGAAATTTCCTACTGATAATGCAAATGATATAATATTTTTTTTAAATAAAATATTTTCTCTTTTTCATCAAATTGATTTTGAATCAACTTATCATTTATTCACATATTCTCATTTTATTTTTAATATATATATAACAGATAATAATGGAAAAAATATTTCAAATTTAATATTTATTATATTAAATGGAAGTGAACAATTAAATGCAACAAGGAATTTAGAATCAAAAGAAACAAAAAAAAAAAGCATAAAAAATACTCAACCATTATCACCAAATAAAAAATTAGTAGAATTATCTAAAAGTGCAGTAATCACACAACATACTTATGAAAATATTATAACTTATATTAAAAAAAATAAAGAAATAAATAAAATAAAAGAAGAAATTAAAGATGAAGAAATTGAAGATAAAACAATGCCAAAGTTAATTACTTTATTATATAATATTTGTTTTGGTCCTTTTGTTAAAAATATGAATTTTAGATTTATTGGAAATATAATTCCAAATACTGGATTTTATTTAAGTGTTAAAGATACACTTGATTTTTTATTTAAATGTAAAAATATAGTAAGAAAAACAAAACTAATTGAGGGAAGTAATAAACAAATAGAAAAAAAAGAAAAAGAAAAAGAAATGATAAACAAAGAAATAATAGAAAAAAAAGATGATTTAATATTTGATTTAGAAAATAAAATAAAAATCCAAACAAAAAGTATAGAAGATTTAAACAAACAATTAGAAGATAGAGATTCAAAATTAAGAAATTTAGAATTATTATATAAAAAACAAATAGAAGTTTTAAAAACAAAATTTAATTTTACAGGAGATATAAATATACTTTTATCAGGAAATGAATATACAAAAGAAGCAAAATTTGCAAGAAATATAAGAGAAGCAAATGAAAATGTAAGAATATATAAAGGAAGAGTTAATGAATTAGAAGAAAAATTAAAAGAATCAAAAGAAACAATTAAAAAAATTAAAACTCAAAAAGAAATTGCTGAAAATGATAAAACTATGCTTACTTATTATCAAAATTTAAAACTTGCTAAAGAAACACATGATAATGAAATTAAAATTAAAAATGAATATTCTCAAAAAATTGATTCTATTCAAAAAGAATTAAATAATGCAAATAAGATTATTGCAGAATTAAAATCTGAAATAGAAAAAAAAAATAAAATTTTATTTAATTTACCTAATTTACTTCAGAATAAAACAAATGAAACTTTAGATAAAAAGAAAGTAAAAGAAGAACAAAAATATCATTATGAAGGAAAATTGAAAAAAAAAATTTCTGAAATTGAAGAACAAAATTTAAAAGAAATAAAACAATTAACTGAAAAATATGAAAATTTATTACAACAAAAAGATATAACAATTAAAGGATGTAATAATGCATATGATACATTACAATTAAATTATAATATGGAAGTTAAAAATTATACTGAAGAATTAATTAAAATTGATGAAACATTTATGAATGTTATAACTAATTATAAAACTTTATTTAATTTTAAAAATGGAAATATTCCAAATATTGTAACAATGACAAATTTAAAAAATGAATTTGATAAAATTATAAATGATGCTGAAAATGAAATAAATAATTTTTCTTATCCTCTTTTATTTAAAGGATTATTACATCATAATAAATTAATAATTCATAATACAAATTTACAAGGTAAAAAACAATTAAAAAGACCAAAATCTTCTTATATAACAAGAATAAATAATTTTAATAATAATAATAGTATGAATACAAGTTCAAAAAATATTTTAAAAAAAAATAAAAGTAATAATAATTTAAATACTAAAAATGAAGTTTTAAATAGTTCACCAGAAAAAATACAAAAATATTTAGATAATCAAACTCATGATAATAAAATTTTACTTACTAAAGAAAATTTAGATTTAATGGAAAAAGAAGAAATAATTAATCATTGTTTAGATTTAAATAAAAGAGTAAATAATATTGAAGATTATGTTGAAAAATATGCAAAATATAAAAGAGGATATAATATAAAAGAATTTGAATTAACTGAAAGTCATGTTTCAAATTTATATGAGCAAATTAAAAGATTAACTAAAAATATTGATGAACAAGTTGATATTAATAATAGGAATAAAATTATTATAGAATCTCAAAATCGTTCAATAATAAATTTACAAAATGAAATTGTATTATTAAAAAATCAATTAGAAGGAAAAGAATTAAATGACAAGATTTCATTTCCATATTTAAAAACTCCATTAAAAAGTAATATGAATCTAATGTCTCAAAGTAGTTTTAATTCAAAAAATAAAACTATAAATAATTATATATATACATCTACAAATGATAATGATGCATATAAAATATCAAAAAATCACATTACTTCATATAATAGAATTAATTCAACTAATAATATTAATAAAACTACTTTTCAAAATATAACTAGTAGTAGTACTAAAACAATGAATGTTTTTAATAAGGGAAATCCAATGAAAAGACCAACTTCTGCTTCAATAAGGAAAATTAATAATAAAAATTAATATTTTTAATTTTTTAAAAAAGATTTTTATATATATCTTTTTAATATATTTATATTTTTAAAATAGATTATAATATATAATTAATTTTTTTAATTATTTTTTTATTAATACATAAAAAAACTATAATTAAATATTTATATTATATAAATTGATCATTTTCTTCATCATCTTCATCAGATTCAATTATTTGATTATTATTATCTTTATTATTATCTTTATTATTATCTTTATTATTATAAAATTTTCTATCTATTTCTTCAGGCCATAAATCTAATTGTATTTCATCATCATCATTATTTTTATTTAAATATTTATCAATATTATTATTATTAATTAATCCCATTGAAGAACATCGATTAAATTTTATTTTTCCTTTAGAATTCATTTTAGTTAATAAATGTTTAGAATAATCATTAACATGAGATAAATTAGAATTTTTTTCAGTTTCTTCTATTTCTTTTAAAGTCTTTTCTTTTATTTTATTTTCTAATTTTAAATCTTTATTATGTTTCCATTTATATAAATCATTAATATTTCTTTTCATATTTTTTGCTAAATAAGATAATTTTGGAGTAAAAGTATATTCATCTTTATCAGGATCAATTATTGTAGTTTTAATTTGTTCTATTTTTTCTTCTTTTCTTGCTTCAAATAATGCAGCTCTTACTAGAAAATCATTTGTATTTATTGTTTTCATATATGGATTATTATTTTTATTTACTTTTGGATGAAAAGAATATTTCATTTCTTCACTTTTTAATTTATTTAATGTTTCTTTTGCTTTTTTTTGTTTTAATATTTCTCCATATTCAATTAATGAATCTTCTATTTTTTGATTTGAATTTTTTCTATTTTTCTTTTGATTTGGAACAATTTGTAATAATTCATATTTTATATTTTTATTTACTCCTTTTTCATTTGCTAATAATCTATTCATACTTTTATTTTCTTTCATTAAATTTTTGTCTAATAAAATTGCTGATATTATATTTGATTTATTTTTTTCTTTTGTTAAATCAAATTTATTATTATTCTTTTTTGGAACTGATTTTTGCTTTTGAATTGGTTTAATATAATCTTTATTTAAATTTTTTCTTTTTTTATTTCTTTCTTCTGCTTGTTTTTTTTTTAATTCAAGTTTTAATCTGTTTTTCTCTCTTTTTTCTATTTGTTTCTTTATTTCTTCATCTGATGAATCATAATATTCTTCTCCTTTTTCATAATAATTATTTAATCTTTTTAATTTTCTATTTACTCTTTCTTTTCCTTTTATTTTTCTATATAAACTTTGAATTTTTATAATTGCATTAATTACTTTTCTATATCTTTTTCTAAAAATTTTTTGAATTAAAAGAACTTTTTTTAAACAATTTTTTAATTTATTAAATTTTCTTCTTGTATTAAATCCTCTTTTAAAACTTTGAATTTTAATAATTTGTGAAATAACATATTTTAATAATAATAATTTTTGTTTTGATTTATAACTCCTCCAAGTAGATTGAATTGTAATAATTTCTGGTAAAACTTTTGAATAATCAAAAATACGAAAATTTGTTCTTTTATTATAATTAAATAATCCACTAACTAAATCAAAATTTTGTTTATCTGGTATTACAATATTATTTTTCTTCCTATATTTTTCTATTTCAGTATCATCTATTTGATTTAAATTAGAATTATCTACTTTTGTTTCTAAATATTCAAGATTATTTTTATCAATTATTTTATATAAATTATATTTTGAAATGAAATAATTTGAATTATCAATAATATTAATTCTTTTAATTGAATTATTATTTTTATTATTATTATTATAATTATAAATATTATTATTACTTTTTTTTTTTTTAGCATCATTTTCTTCACTTTGAATTAATTGTAAATGACATTGAGTTTTTAAAGATAATTTTTTTTGTATATTATGTTCATTATTTTCTTTATTATTAATTTTAATATTTGGTTTAATATTTTTAGATATATTCTTTAAAGAATTTTTATGACTTACATTTCTACTTCCTAAAACACTATAATTTTCATCAATTTTATTTTCATTTAAAGAAAGCAATCTTTCTTTTATTTTATTAAAAGTTCCTGGTTTCATCATAACATAATTTTTCCCAATAACAGTATCTTTAGTCATAAATAAACCATTTAAAATATGATGAGTCTTTTCAAAACAATTCATTTTTTTCCAATTTTCTTCATCTTCATTTAAAATATTATTATTATTACCAGTATTTAAAGATGAATTTGATCCTTTATTTTTAGGTAAACTACCATAACTTGAAATATTTGTACTTAAATATTTATTATTAATTGAAGATAAACTATTATTATTTAATAATTCTTTTCTTTTTAATTTTAATTTTGCTTTTATTTCTGCATTTCTATAACTTTCTCCAAATTCTTTTACAAAAGTTTCCATATTAATCCATTCATGATAACCATACCATTCCCAATATAAAACAGGAATACAAAGTGATTTTTCTAACATTTCTTTTGTTAAATTTTTTGGTATTAACCAATTTTTCTCTTCTTGATTATTTTTTATCTTTTTATCATTACCAAAAAATATTTTATATGATTTATTTGAATGAAGACAATAAACAACAAAAGGAGACAGATTTTCAATAGGAGAAAATAATGATAATATATGTTTTTGAACAAATTGAAAAAAATCTATTTTTGTTTGAACAATTTTTTGATACAAAGATTTAATAATATTATTATTTGATATAGAAAAAATTTTATAAGTTTTATTAACATTAATTAAACTTTTTGTTTCAAGATATAAAGATTCATAATTATAATTTACAATAGTATGACTGAAAATAAATTGAAATTTAAAATCATCATGAGTTAATTTATTATTATTATTATCTTTAAATTTAATACATTTTTGAAAATATTTTTCATTATTAACATCTTTTCTTAAATTAAAATAATTTTCTTGAGTAAAAGAATTAGAAAGATAATTAAATAATCCATTATTTCCCATTAAAGCACGAACAACTTGATATGAATGTAAAGGTTTAAATAATTTTAAAAATACTTTTTCTTCAATTAATTTTTCTACTACTGAAGAATATGAATTTCCAGCATATAAATTTAAACATTCATTTGCAAAATTTGTCATAATTCCTCCTAAAGTTTGATCTTTTACTTCTCCTGGAAAATCAATAAAATTAATATATTTTATTTCTTTTTCATCAAATAATAATTTGTTATTATTTGAATTATTTTTATTTGAATTAATTTTTTGATTTTTTATATTATTATTATTATTATTATTGTCATTTTGTGATATATTATTTTTTGATATGTAAATATGATTGAAAAATATTTTTAATTTTGTTTTAATTTTTCTAATAATATATTCGAAACAAATATAATATGAATATTTCATAAGAGAAATTAAAGTATTTTTAATATCATTTACTTCTTTAAATACTCCCATTGTTTTAATAAATTCATCTTCATCTATCTTTAATAATTTTGATAATTTTTTTGTACTTTTTCCTTTTGAAATTATAAATCCATTTACATTATTAATTTTCCCTTTTATCATTCCTAAATCATTTAAAGTTATCATAAAAGAAAAAATTTGTAAAATTTCAATAACTTCATCTTTATTAAAATCAAAAAATTTTAAAAGCACATGAAATTTATTCCATATTTCAAAATCATTTAATTTAAATCTTTCTTTAGTTTTCTTAGGAAAATTTTTAGAAAACTTTTTAAAAAAATTTAAATTAACATTATTTTCAAAAATATTAAAATTTCTTTTTAAATCAGAAGAAGCGGCAACAACAAAAGAATGTAAAACAGAAAAAGATCTTCCATTTTCACTAAAAGGTAAAGTAAAATCTAAAATTTTACTTTCTAAATCAAAAAAACAAATTTTATTATCATTACCAAAACCTAATCTTAATAATAAACCACAAGAAGTACTTTCTAAATTATTTTCTCTAAAAATACTTCCCATAATATGAACTAATTGAATACTTTTATGAATAATATCAAAAGTATCTATTTGAAAATTTTCTGGTCCAACCATACAACAATAATATTCAATAATATGAATAATATTAAAAGTTTTACCACTTCCAATTTGACCTAACATATTTATTATTTGATCTTTTTTTTCATTTACCATTGTTTGATAAACATAATACATAAATGAATATAAATGAGGTTTCCATTCTTTTTCTTCTTTATTTTCTGTTTCTTTTACCCAAGATTGAAGATTTAAATAATTTTTTACTAAATTTGGTCCTGGATTAATATTTATTAATAATGGTCCACAATACATAAAGTATTGATTATTTTTTACCATTGTATTTAATATTTCGTATACTTCTAATGAGTTTTTTGATTTTATATCACGGAGATCTGTTAATGTTAATATTGTTTTATTCTTCTCTTTTTCTTTAAATTTTTTTAAATTTATTCTTGAGAGGATTCTTGGAAGTAATATATTTTTTGTGTTTTCGTCTATGTTTGATATTAGAATTGATATTAAACTTTGTCTTTGCATTTTTTTTTTTTGTTTAAATTAAATTTATTATTTAAAATGTTTTTTAATGACTAAATATTGTTTTTTATTTTTTATTTTTTTTTTGGTTTAATTTAAATTTTATTTAATTATGATAATTTGGAAAATTAATTAAATAGTAAAATAACTATAATATAAATAAAAATATATTTAATCTTTTTTTTTCTTTTTTTTCTTATTTTCCTCTTTATTATCTTCATTTTTTTTTTCTTTATCCTCTAATTCAATTTCTTTTTTCTTCTCATCTTCAATTTTTTTTTCCTCTTCACTCATATTTTTATCACTTTCCTGATTACCTTCCTTACTTTCACTATTTTCCTTATTATCATTATCATTTTTATCATTCTTATCATTATTATCATTATTATCATTATTATTATTATTTTCCCCTTCATTTTTTTCTTTATTTTCCTTTTGATTTTTTTCTCTTCTTTCCTTAAGTAACTTTTCTAATTCTTTTTCAAATTGTTCATCATTTCCACAACATCTACTAAGTAACCAATATTCAAATAAACCAAGTAAAACTAAAGATAATATCCCTAATATAATAAGATGAAAAACTTTAATAGTAATTTGTTTTCCAGTATAATTTGAAATAAACTCAGAAAAATAATCTGCAATTCCTTGAAGTTGTTGAGTACTCATAACAAAAGCGACATATGCAAAAGAAACTTTTTTAGGAAAAATTACAAGTTCATCTTTAACATCATTAAATGAAGTATTTAAAAATTCAATTAAATTATTTTCATTTGGATATTTTTGTAATTCAAACATTGAATTATTTTCTACTAAAACAATAAAAGGAACTCCACTTACATTAAATCTTACACTTGTCATTATATTATCTTGAATTTCAATTTCTGCAAATCTTATTTTTGTTTTATTGTAATTTTGATATATTTTTGATATTTCTTCTTTTGCTCTTGCACAATGACCACATGTTGATAAATAAAATAATATAAACCAACGATAATTTTCTCCATTTTTTATATGTGAGTCAAATGTTGAATCTATTAATTCATATATTTGATCATTTGGAAATGAAATTTCGTTTTCTTTTTTTGATTTTATTATTATTAAGAGGAGGAAAATTAGAATTAATATGGATTTCATATTATTTTTTTTAAATATTTTTTTTTTTGAAATTTAATAAATATTTTAATTATTTTTATTATTTATTATTATTAAAACTTTATTTATTATTTTTTTATAATTATAATAAAAAAAATAAAACAAAAATAAAAAATAGTTAAAGTAGATTATATTTCTTAAAATAAAAAAAAGTTAATTAAAATAAAATCAAAAGATAATATGGATCTTAATTCAAATAAATATAACTTCAAACACTTCTAATCTTTCTACAAAAAAAGATTTTTCGCCTCCATTTATTTCATATTTTGTAAATTGATTATCATAACATACTTTTCTTTCAGAATCATTACAAATAGATTTAGTAGAAAAAAAATTATTATAAATTTTAAATATATCTTTTAAAAAAGTAATAATCTCATATTTAGAAACATAAATTGAATCAGGAATTGTTTTAATTTTATTATAAATTTTTTTTAAGGATAAAGAAAAGCAAAAAGCATCATCATCTTTAATACTTGTTTCATTTTCTCCATTAATAAATACTGATGTAAATCCTCCAAATCTAAAATTTTTTGTTGTTTTAATTAAAAATAAAAGATTATTTTTATTATCACATTTACTATGGAAAGTATCTGCTTTATCGCCATGATATAATGAATTAAATAAAAGATGAGTTAGAAATTTTTTATTTTTAAAAATTGGAATTTGTTTTAATCTATTTTCTATTAATAATTGTTCTTGTTCATTTTGAATTATATTACTATCAATTTTATGATAAATTAAATTATTAAGTAAATTTAATTTTATATTTAAAGTTTTATTCTCTTCTATCAAGTTATTAACTTTTTCAATTAAGTTTTTGATTAATGCATTATTATCTATTTCTTTTTTTTCTAATTCAATTTCAACTCTTTCTTGTGATCCAATCAAATTAGTAATATTGAAAAATATTTTAATATTTTCGCTATTATTTATATTTTCTATTTGAATTCTGTTATTTTCAATTAAATCACATATTAAATTCTTAATTTCTTCTATATTAATAAATACACGAAAATTTCTATTTATTCTTATAAAATCATCTAATCCTAATTTAATTTCATATAAATAATTACATAAAATTGAAGTATTTAAACAAGTTAAAATTAGCATATTATTGTTATCATCTATTTTATTTGTTAATTCATATAAAATGCCTTGATTATTGTTGATATACTTTTTTGTATTATTAAGATTTGGAGCAGGAGCAGTCATATATTAAATAATTAATACAAGCCTATAAATTTATTTTTGATTTTATTATTAAAAAAAAAATTATTACTTTTTCAATAACTATTTAACTCAAAATTTAAAAAATAAATAATTATCGTGATTAAAAATTATTATAAATTTATATTGATTTTAAATAAAAATTTTGAAAATATGAATATTGTTTTTTAATCAAATTACTCTACATTCTCTTCTTTTTTTATTCTCAGTATTTTAATTTGTGATGATTCATTTATTTATAAAAATTGAACTTTTTTATTTTATTTAAGTTGTTATGTTTTTAATTAATATATTTTGGGGATTAGGGAATGCAAATTTTATTTAAAATAATAAAATATTTAATATAATATTATCTAATATAAAAAATATTAAATTAATAAATAAAATATGGAAATAATTATATTGGTATCATAAAAATTAAAAAATCTAAGAAATTTAAATTATTCTTTCTATTTCATTTAATTTTATTTGAAAATTAGATTTTAATTCTTTGAATTCTTTTTTCATTTCTTCATATTTTTCTTTTAAATATTTTTCTTAATTCATCTTCTTCTAATTTTATTTTTTTTCAATAAAAATAATTTTATTTCTTTTTTCTTCATTTAATTTTTTTTTTCATTTATTTCTTTTTCAAAATTTTCTTTTTCTTTTAAAAATAATTCTTTATCTTTTTTAACATTATTTTCTTAATCTTTTCATCTATTTTCTAAATTATTTATAAATTCATAATAAAATTTATTATTATTAATTTGATTTTCTTTTTCATTTGAAAACTTTAAAAAAACCATCTATTTGTTTAGAAGTAATTTCAACTTTATTAATAATTTTATTTATTTCAATTTGTTGTTCTAATTGTTTTTTTAAATTATTTAAATTATTATTTTCATTTTGAAAATTATTTATTTTCTCATTTATTTCTTTTAAATTTTATAATGTATATTATTTATTATAAAATTTAATCTTTAGATTAAAAATTTATTTTTAAAATAATATAATTTTTGAACAAAATTAAATTTTTAAGTTATGATATTATTTATATTTAAAAATTATTCTTTATCTTTAAATATACCAGAATATAATTCTCTAATAGAATAAGCTTTAGCAAGTAAAATATCAATATCTTCTAAAGTCCATTGAGAAGTAGGTAAATTTTGTAAAAAAACAATTAAATCTTGAAACTCAGTCATTTGTTTTAACTTTTCAGAAAAACCAAGTAACAAACAAGCACAAACATACAAATGAAAATCACTAAATCCATTTTCTTCACTAAAATAAGTATCCCATAATCTAATCATTAAATTAATAGGGAATTCCCTAATTAAAAAACAATTCATCCATCTAAAACAAAATTGTACATAATCAATTTCTTTTTCTTTTAAATAATCATATAATTCTTTATCAACAGTTTCAATAATTAATTCCATTCTCTTAATCATTTTAATAATACCAGGTTGATTATGAGTATAATTAGTTTGTATTCTATCTAATAATTTAGTAAGTGAATAATAAATATCAGTTTCTAATTCAAAATAATTATCTTCATCAATATTATTTAATTCTTCATTATTTTTAAATAACAATTCATTAATATTAATTTTATCAAAAAATTCAAGAAAAAAAACAACAAAAAAAGGAACACATAAATCATTAAATCCTTGAACATAACCACTTGCAGGATGTCTCATACTCCAAATATATAAAATTCTAGTTAACATAAATTTAATTTTTTCATTTTGAAACATAGGATATTCTGGCATTGTTCTAGGAACATCTTTTTGTATTTGTTTATAAGTTTTTAATTCTTGATCATTCATAACTGAATCTGGATTTGATAATGCATTTGAATAAATTCTACACATGTCACTATATTCATCTTTTTTTCTTTGAACTGCACTTTTTTTTAATTCTGAATTTAATGGGTAAAATCCTAATAAAAATTTCCAACATTCTCCTCTTAAATGATTATTGTTAAATGGTATTCCTTGCCAACATAAATTTTTTAATTCTGTTATATTTATAAATTGTTTGTCTATTATATTTTCTATTTTTGTACTTTTACGTAAATCTTTGTTTGATGTTATTGTTTTTTTTGAGGTTTCTTCTTCATTTTTTGGGATTTCTTTTTTTTCTTGTTCTTCGTTTTTTTTCTGCTGGGCTATTAAATTTTTTTCTGTGTTTTCTTCTTTTCTTTCTTCTATTTGAAGTTGTTGTTTTTGGTCTTCTTGGATTACTTCTGTGAATATGTTTTTGGAAAATTTGTTTTTATAATCCATTAATTTAAATTAATATATTTTTTGGTTTATTTTTTTTTTTTATTTTTTTTTTAGGGAAAATAATATTTAATTATATTGTTTAATTATTTTTTTTATGGTTTTTTTTTTTGTTATTTGGTTAATTCATATAAAATATATATGAAATTATTTTTTTTTTGTATTTATTTTATGAACATTTTTTTAGATAATCAAAACTAAATTAAATTGTTAATAAATTATTAATTTTAAATCTTTTAGTCTTTAAATAAAAAATATTTTAAAATAATATTTTATTTTATATTTTATATTTTATTTTTCTAAAATAAATTATATTTTATAAATGTTATTATTTTATAAAAAAAGATTAATAACTTTATTACAATACATTCATCATTAATCAAATATAATAAATATTATAATAATAAATTATATAATTTGAATAACTTCTTTTTATTTATAAAATATTATTGTCCTTAATCATTTAATTATCTATTGAAAATAAAATATAAAATAATTTTTATTTTTACTCATAATATCTTTAAATTTTAAACGTAATCAAATAATTTTAAAAAACAACATCACAATAAATATTGAACAATTAAAAAATAAGGACTAAAAATTATATATTAATAAATAAAAGAAAAATAGTATAAAAAAAATGTTCGAAAATTCCAACATAAAAAAATCAGAAAATAATAAAAATAAAAAACAAAAAACACAAATTTCACAATTAGAGAATCAAATAGAAACAATGTTAGATGAAATAATTGGAGATGAAGATGGAGATGAAATAAATTTAAAATTTAGTGATGATGAATCTTCAAAATCTTCTAATAATATAATTTATATGGAAGAAGAAAATGAAAGTTCTATTAATTTATTTAATAATATTAGTCAAAGTGAAGATATTGATTTAACTAATAATTTATTCCCTTATCAAAGAAGTGAAAAGAAATATTCAACTGTAAGTTTTCAAGAAGAAAATTTTGATAATTTTCCAAATTATTTTGATAATAATCAAAGTAATTTAAGTTTATTTTCTCCGAATTATTCTTTTATAAATGGAAATTTTTTTAATCAAAATATAAATAATGGTAAAAATTCTTTTTATCAAAATTATAATTTATTTAATCAAAATCCCTCTTTTAATTCTACTAATTATAGTATTAATTCAACTTCTTTAAGAGAAGATAAAAAAAAAACTGCATATGATTTAAATAATGAGCAATACATTTTAGTTAATAATCTCAATATTAATGTTAATGTTAATATTAATAATAATCATGTAAAAAGTGTTAATAATTTATATAATTTAAATTCAAATTTAAATCCAAATCTTTTAAATCAAAATAATTTTTATTTATTAAATAATCAAAATTTAAATATTCCTCAAATGGTCATTAATAATAATTCATTAAAATTATTTAATAATACTAATTTAAAACAAAATAATAATAATATAAAAAATAAAATAAATAATAATAATGAACAATTTCATAAAAAATTTTTAACAACAACAATTCCACAAGGAACAAATATGCAAATTGAAATATTATTATTTGAATTAAATTCAGTTTTAACAAAAACAGAAAAAATAGATTATTACATTTACAATAAATTACAAGGTAATTTTGTTAATATTATTAAGACTCATAGAGGAAGTAGAATATTCCAAAATTATTTAAAAAATACACATAGTGAAATAATACATAAGATTTTTTTAGAAGTAAATCCATATTTAACTGAATTAATAATAGATTCATATGCGAATTATTTTTGTAAAAGATTTTTTAATTATTTAAATCAAAAAGATCGTATTGATTTTCTATTATCAATTAAAGATTCATTAACAAAAATTTCAATAAATAATATTGGAACTTATCCAATTCAAGGTATAATAGAACAAATTGGTTCAAAAAATGAAAAAAAAATAATAATAAATTCAATTAAAGATTCAATTAGTGAATTTTGTTATGATACATATGGAACTCATGTGCTTGAAAAAATAATATCTTGTTTTGAAGAAGAATTCACAGAATTTATTTTTGAATTTGTAGGAAATAATTTTTTAAATTTATCAAATCATATAAATGGAATTTGTATAGTTAAAAAAATTTTATCTTTAACTCATAAGAAAGAAATACATGAAAAATTAAAAAAAATAATAAATGAAAATGCATTTAATTTAATTCAACATTCATATGGAAATTATGTTATTCAAATAATAATTGAAACATGGGATATAAATGAAATATTAGAAATATTATCTAATTTTCATAATAAATATTCAATTTTATCAATGTTAAAATATTCTTCAAATGTTGTTGAAAGATGTATTGAAAAAAGTGAAATAATATTAAAAGAATATATTAATGAAATTTGTTCAAATGGAAAAATTGCAGAAATAATGAAAAATAATTTTGGGAATTATGTTATTCAAAAAGCTTTAAAATTATCAATTAATGAAGATAAAAAAAAATTAGCTGAAGAAGTTGATAAAAATATTTATAAATTAAATGATAGGAAATTAATTCTTAAATGGAAAAGTATTGTGAATCCTCATTTAGAAAATTGTTATTTGGAGAAAAAATTGGATAATAAATAATGTATTATATTGACATTAAGACATAATATGTATATAATAGAATTTATTATTTTTTTGTAAAAAAAATGATATTAAATTGACTATTATAAATTTTCAAGTATTTTTAAATTAAAGATAAGAGCATAAAATGATATTTAATAATGTTTATAAATTAAAGTGTTTTTAAAGGATTATATAAATTTCTATTCTCATATATAAATACAATTATTTATTATTCGAGTAAAAAAATGGATAAATTTTTTTATTTTATTATACTCCATAAAAATTATTTCTCATATTTAGTTCATTGATTATTATTATTAAAAAACATTTATATATAATTAAATAATTCTATAAAAATATGTATATAATAAAATTAAACAATGAATTAAACAATAAAATTTTTTTAATCTCTCATATAAATTTAAAAAATAAATTTAATTTAAAACTAAATATTTTTATAAATATTTTTAATTATCATTATTATTCCCTTCAATATTTCCTCCAGAAGCATTTTGTATATTATTATTAACTTTTTTCTTTTTTTGTTTTTTCTTTTTTTCAATTCCTTGATTATTATTATATTCAATAGGTTGAGGACTAGTTTGCATACTTTTTTTATTCTTATGTTTTTTAGAAATATTAACTTGTTGTTGTGAAGTTTGATTTTGTTCATTATAAAAAAAATCTCCTTCAAAATCTTCATTATATTTTTGTTGTTGATTATTATTTTTATTTTGTTGTCTTGGTATATTTGTACCAGAAGAATTTTTTGATTTTTTATTATTTTTTTTTGGTTTATTTATATTTTGATTTTGTTCATTTCTATCATTATTAATTGAAGTATTTATTATATTATTATCATTTTCTATTATTATTTGATTTGTATTACTATTTTGTTTATTTTTTTGTTTTTTTGGTTTTTTATCTTTTTTTATTTGATTATTTATTTCTTTATGAACATATTTTGATGCATCAATAATTTCAATTTCTTCTTCTTTTGGCATTATAAAATCTTTTTTTATTTTTTCTCTGTAATCTTGAGAAAAGAATAAATTAATATTTTTAAATATATTATTTTTTGTTTTTATACTTTCTTCAAATTTTGATTCTTTTATTCCTTCATTTAATTCAATTTGTTGGATATCTTTTATATTTAAATTTTCTGTGAAATTAATAAACATTTCATTTTGATTATTTTGAGAAATATTTGTATTTGGAATTAAATTTTGAGATTCTGGATCTTTTAATATTAATGTTATTGCAGATAAGAAACTTGGATTCTTATTTTTATGAATAATATTTTCTATTTCAGATATTTTATTTTTAATTCCTAATAAAGAAGAAATTTCATCAATTTCAAAATCTAAACTCATTTTTTTATATAAATTATAATTTAATTTAATTAATCTATAAAAATAAAATTAAATAATAAAATATATTTAAATATATGATTTTGAATGCATAAAAATTTTTTTTTATTAAAATAATTTTCATACACTATTAAAAATTATTTAAGTCAAAACAATATATATACATATTAGATGATTAATAATAATTTACTTATTTTAAATTTCCTAAACGATTTATCCAATTTTTTGAAAAAGTTACTTTAATTTTGCATATTTTATTTGCATCAACAGTATTATCCCTAAAAGATTTCTTAATTTGATCAATTTCATCAAAATTATTATCATTTAAATTATTTTGTTCTTCATTATTATTTTCATTATTTTTATTATTTTCATTATTAATATTATTATTATTAATATTATCAATTAAATCAGTATTAATTATTGGAATATCTTTTTTCTTTTTATTCTTCTTTTTTTTTTTATTTGTTTTTTTCCCATCTTTTTCATTAATATATTTAACTAAATCATCAATATCAATTTTTTTATTTGAATCTTGATTAATAATATTTTGAACATTAAATGATATTTTATCCATAATATCTTCTTTTTCTTTCATTAATAATTTTTCATTATCTTCATATGAATTTTTAAATTTCATTAATTCATCTTTTAAAACTTTTTTTATTCTAATTGATTCTTGTTTTTCAATAGCAAAATCAATTTTTAATATTTCAATAATTTTATCAACATAATCAAAATCTTTTCTTAATTTATTAAGAAATTCATCTTCAATTAATAAATTATAAAATTCTTCTTTTTGAAATTGAACAATATCAAAATTACTTTTAGTAAATTTATTAACAACACCTAAAGGAGATTGAAATATTTTAATAATATCAGAAGTAGATGCAATAATTCCATCACATAATTTAGATAATTCTTCAGTTGATATTTTAATTTTTTCTTCTAAAGATTTATTTTTAACAAAAGTATTTCCATCTGATTCAAATTGCCTTTTTATAAATGAAAAAGTTTGCAAATGTTCTTTACAAAATTTCATAATTAATGGAATTATATTAACTAATTTGTTAATTAATTCTAAATTAATTTGTTTTGAATTATTAACACTGTAATTAGTTATATTTATCATTGGTTGAGCTAAATCAAATTTTTGATTATTTAAATGTTTATTATAAACATTACAAATTATTTTCACAATGAAATCATTTTCTATTTTAATTGAAAAATTTTCTCCATTTGAAAATACATTATTAACTAAATTATTATTTCCTTTATTTAGAAAATTCATAATTGAATAATCAAATGAATAAAAACTAGCATCATTATTAATTTTCATTTCATTTTCATTAAATTTATTTCCATTCATTTTTATTAAATTTTTAATTTATTGTTTTCATTTCAAAGGATAAACCCTTAAATAAATAAAATAAAATATAATATATTTATAATTACACTTAAACCAGATCAATAAATAAAAAAAAAATTTTAAAACAACTAAAAACATTAAAAATAAAAATAATTAAAAAATAAAAAAATGTCAAATTATAAAAATACAATAGAACAAAATCGTAAAGATTTAATTGAAAATTTTTTCTATTCTCTAAATTTGAAAGAAATAAATTTACAAAAAGAATTAAATGCTATAATTAAAATTCAAAAATATATTCGTCGTTTATTATGTAGAAAACGTTTTTTAATATTAAAATCACAAACTTTACAAGTTCAAAAAAATTTAAAAGGATATTTTTCAATATCAAATAACCAAAAAGAAATTGTTAATCAAAATAATAATATAATAAGAGAATTTTATAATAATCAAATTATCATTATTCAAAAACATTGGAAAGGATATATATATAGAAAAAAAATTATGGATTATTATTCTAATAAAAAATGGTTAGAAGAAATTAAGAAAAAAAATGAAGAAACTTTAAATCAAATGAAAGAATTTACTATGAAAAAAAAATATGATTTAAATAGAAAAGTTAAAGAAAATGAAAGGAAAAAATTTTTTAATATTATTAAAAATTTACATCATTTAATTTCAACAAAGGAAATTCCTGGTATTTATAATACACCATATTTACCTCCTGAGTTAAAACCACAAGTTTATAATATTGATATTGAAGAACATATAAAAGGAGTTTTTAATAGTTCAATTAAGAAAGATAATTCAAAAAAAAATAATTTAAATAAGAATTGTAGATATAAACAAATGTTTAATAAATAATTTATGAATAAGGTTTTTACTTATAAATATAATATAAATAAATTTTTAATTAGGGATTTTTTATATAGAATTTTTATTATATTTTTAGTTTGTTATTTATTTATTTTTAATAATAAAAAAAAAGTAAACATATTTAAATATATATATTAATTTAATAATATTTAACATTTTATTATAAAATTTAGTAAAAAAAATCCCTTATTTAAAATTAAACAATTTAATTTTCATCTATTTTACTATTACTAAGTAATTTTTCATATTTAATATTTTTATTTTTAATCTTATTATCAATAATATAATTATTAATTAAATTAAATCCTTTTCCTCCACTAACTAAATTTTCATCAATTTCTTTTTGTCTTAAATAATCATAAACAAAAGCAAAATTTTGTCTATCTTCTAATAATTTTTTATTTCTTTCATTAAAATTTCCTTCAATTTTATAATTTTTAGATTTATTAGTATAAGATTTTGGTTTAAAAGTAATTCCTCTTTCCATATCAATTTCTTTTGTTAATTCATTTCTTTTTTTTTGATATTTTGAATAATCATTATATAATCTTTCAGATACTTTTGTAGAAATATTATTATTATTATTTTTTTTTGATGAAGAAATTTGTCTTTTTGTTTCTGAAAAAGGTTTATTTTTAATTATTTTTTTATATTTACTTTTAATTGATGCACTTATTGTATTTAATTTAGGAGAAAATGAACAAAGATTTATTATTTCTTCTTCATTTTGATTATGGATTAATTCTCTTTTTATTTCTGATAATTTTGAATATTCCACTTGTCTTGCTATGAAATTATTTGTTTTGTTATCTTTAAATTTTTTATCTATATTATATGATGTGTGGTAACTTTTATTTATTTTTTTTGGAAAAGTTGAAAATTTTTTTCTTATTTCATTTGATATTTTTTTAAAATATATACTATCATTTATATTTCTTTCTGATTTTTTATCATTATAATTATTTAAATTATTATTTTCTATTTTTATATTATCTATTTTTTTCCATTTTTCAAAATATTGATTTAAATTTTGTTTAGAATATATATTTACTAATTGATTCAAAAATTTATTTTTTATATTTCCAATATATTGATTAAATTTCCCTAAAATATTTTTAGAAATAATTTTAATTTGATTTGCAGTTAATCCCATAATATAATTATTAAGAGCTTGAAAAATCATTTCATCTTTATTAGTTTTAACTAATTGAATATTAGAAACAGATTTTGATTTAAAAATAATTTTATTTTCATTTTTAAATCTAATATTATTATTATTTTTATTTAATCCAGTAACTAAAATATTATATTGATTTTCGAAAGATGAAATTAAATTAGGATGAATTAATCCAAAATATAAAAGATAATTAACAAAATCATGAACATAAGAGTCCATTTATTATTTAATCATTTAAACTTTAAAAATTTAATGAAAAATTAATTATTTTATAACATAAAAATTTATATAAAAAAAATGACTGATGAAAATGCAATACCATATAAAAATGAATATGAAAAAATGTTATATCAAAAAAAAAGAATTGAACAACAAGATGAATTAATTGATAATATGATAGCAATCAATAAAGAGAATAAACAAATTGGAAAAGAAATGACTAGTCATTTAAAAAATCAAAATGCTCAAATTGAACAAATAAATAGTGATATGGATAGAGTGGGTGCAAATATGAATAATGCGACTAATAGATTTGATAAATATTTAGAAAAAACTTCTTATTGCAAATTATATCTTCTTATTTTTCTTCAAGCTGCAATAATTTTATATTTATTATTATAAATTAAAAGGTTAATAATTGGTTAAAATTTCTTTATGAGAGGAATTTTTTTATTAAATAATAAAGAATAATTTAATAAAACTGAAATTTAATATTTTAATTTAAAAATGATTAAATTAGGTATAAAAAAATAAATTATATGAAGAAGAATAAATTAAAATTTAGATTTATAAAAATAAAAAATAAAAAAATAAAAGAATTATAAATTTTTATTTAAATTATAATTTAAATATATATATTATTTAATTGAATTTGAGTTTTAATTTTAAATTTTGAAATTGAATATCAATAAGAAGTTATATAATGAAATTTCATTAAATAAAATTATAAAAATAATTTTATTTCATTATTATTTATTATTTTTCAATAAACGTTTTTTTAATTTTAATCTAATTACTTATTTTTAAATGAAAAATATCAGTTTTTTAAATTAAAAAATAATAATGTCAGGGATTTTTGGTAAAATAAAAGTAACATTAGAATATTCTGGAAGATCAATTACTTCTGAAATAGTACCATATAAAACAATTAAATATTTGAAAGAATTAACAAAAACTTTATTTTATCCTATTCAAGGAGAAGTAAATTTAATTTATCAAAATAAAGACATAACAAAATATGGACAATATCCCCTTGGAGAATATTTCAAAAATAAAAACCAAATATTTATTAAAGTAATCAAACAAACAAAAAGTGTAAAAGAAATAAATAGAGATAATGATTATAAATATAATTTAATTGAAATAGAAAAGAAAAAAGAATATTTATGTATTTGTAGAAATGATTTAATAAATAATTATTGTAGAAATTGTAAACAATTCGTATGTAATAATTGTAGAAATAATAAATTTCATAAATATCATAAAACAATTCAAATTGAAGTAAATAATTTAGTTGAATCAACAAAATTATATGCAATAACATTACAAAGTGAAATATTATCAAATATTAAAAATTCTCAAGATTATGATAAAAAATTTCAAAATCAAAATTTTATAGACGCATTTGCAAGACAAGAAATAATTCAAAGAAAATATGAAAGTATATATGAAATATATAAAAATATGTTAAATGAATTAAAAATTTCTGAAAATTCTAATGAGAATATATATGATGAATATGTTACAAAAGCAAAAAAAGAAAATCAAGAAATAGAAAATATTTTATCAGATTTACATTTAAAATATAATATTAAAAAAAAAACAATGACACAAAATGAATTTAATGATTATTTTTATTTATTAGGTAAAAAAGAAGATAAATTAGAAGATATGTCTACAAAAATATATGAAATAAGAGTTAATTATGAAATCAATGAAAAATTAAATGAAATAAATAATCAAATAGAAAAAATTTTAGATAGAGTTTTAAATGAAAAAAATTTATTAGGAATAGATGATTCAACAATGAATATTTATAATTTTATATTAAAAAAAAATAGAATAAATGAAGATAACAATAATAATAAAAAAGAAAATAAAGAAATAAATTATAATATAGAAGATATAGATAATAAAGAAGAAATACCAACAAGTTCAAGAAATGATTTAATAGAAGAACCAAAAAAATTAGAAAATTCAAAAATTGATATAAAAGAAGATAAACAAAAAATAAGAAAATTAAGAAAAGTAAAAAATAAAGATATTTTGCAAGAAGCAGAAAAAAATCAATTAGTATCAATGGGAGTTTTAAATGCAAAAAGTCAACCAGAAATTATTTTAGTTGATAATATTAAAAATGAAAATTTAGATTCTAATATAACACAAAATATGGAAAATTATATTAATGATTTACCTTATTCATTTAATCCAAATGTTGATAAAAATAAAAAATTATTTGATACTTCTGATATTTCAATTATACATAAAAATACAGAAAATGAAATGTATCTTAATAAAAAAAATAAAAATGATGAAGAACTTTTTTTAGAACCTGAAGAAAAAGATGATAAAGATCAAAATGTTATAGATGAAAATGATAATGATGGAGATTTATAAATTTAAAAAATAAATATAATTTATATATAAAATAAAATATTTATTAAATATTAAATTTTCAAAATAGCATCTAATAATAATAAAAAGTATATTTTTAATTTTAATAAAAAAATAAAAATAAAAAATTATCTAATTCTTTATTATAGAAATTATTATTTTTATTGATATTCAATTTATTATTTTTATATTATTGATATATTTAAATGGGGATGGGGATTGGGGATTGGGGATTGGGGATTGGGGATTGGGGATTGGGGA
>JAJMZS010000450.1:0-36526 GCA_023807205.1 Isotricha prostoma | reverse complement strand
GACAATATAATTAAATCATTTGAAAATTATAAAAGTAATAAAAAAGCAAATGTGAAATATTCAATTCATTCTTTAGGAGGTGATTTTAATGGAGATGGATATCATGCAGATTTTCCATTAAGAAATGATATTTTGTAAAATTATTTTATTTAATTTTTTTAGTTTATATAATTATATACCTGTAATAGGAAAATTATTACCAATTATTAATTGTGACTTCTCAACAACAAATTGTTCAAATCCTTATAATAAAAGACAAAACTATTTTATGGTTAATGAAACTACAAGAGGAATTACAATTACTTTTAATTGTTTTTTTGATGGTTCTGATAATATGGTTTTATTAAGTAATGTTCTTATTCATTTTGATATTTTGCCAACTGGAATTTTTTCTCCTCATAAAGTTGAAATTTTACCATTTATTCCTAATATTTATTCAAGAGGATATGTTCTTTTAGATATTTTAAGATTTATAATAATTATTGCTTGTATTGTTTTATATATAATAGAATTTTTTAGAGAGGGAAAAAAATTAAAAATTTTATTCTCATTAAATACAATATTAATTATTATTCTTTTTATAATGTTATTATCAATTATAATAATAAAAACTCAATATTGTCATATTGATAGTGGAAAATTCTTTGATGAAAATTTAGAAACTTATACAGATGGTTATTTAGTTGCAAAAATGCAAAGATATGCAATTTTTTTAGAATGTATATTAGCAATAGTAACATCAATAAATATTTCAATTTTCAGTCAATTAATTAATGCAATGAATTTATTCTTTTCTTCAATATCAAGAACATTAATAATGTTTTTTGAATATATTTTTGTTGTTGTTATATTATTACTTGGATTTACTGTTATTGGAAATTTAACATGGAGTCCTTATTTAGAATCTTATTATACTTTTGCAAATAGTTTTATTTCAATTATGTTATTTACAGGAGGATATTTTAATGCTAGAGAATTAGTTTTATATAATGTTGGTTGGACTATATTTTTTATTATTGTATTTTTTGTATTTAATTTATTCTTATTATTTGCTGTTTTAAATTCTATTTTTGCTGAATCTTTAAGAAGAACTGTGAAATCTAAAGGTTATCCTGAAGATGGTACTATTACTCAATGGGGTATGAGAGACTTTCTTAAGTGGATTGTTCATTATTGGCCTAATGATAAAACTGATGAAGAAAATAATTCTTAAAATTTATATTTATTTTTTTTTTTTAATTTTAATAATTGAAATAATTAAATTTATTTTTTTATAAATAAATTATTCATATATATAACATTTCAAATATATTATATAATATAAATAAATTTATAAATTAGCTTTCTTTAAAAAATTCATTTACTATCTTTTCTATTTTTTCAATTATTTCATTTCTTTGAGTTAAATTTGTATTTGGAATTAATTGTTTTAATAAGTTTAAAAAATTATCTTCTTCTTTTCCAATAGTTATTTTATTTTTTTCAAGAAAATCAATTATTTTATTTACTTTTTCAACAAATTTTGTATTTAATTTTTCTTTTATTTCATCAACATTTTCATTCATATTAAAAACTGCTTCTTGTTCAATATTATTATTATTATTATTATTATTATTTCCTTTTTCCTCTACTTTTGTTATTTGTTTACTTTTATTTAAAGAATTTGATTTATTATTATTATCATTTAAATTTTTTGGTGTTTCTCCAGCAGAATAATTTTTTATTTTTTTTGATTCACTTCGTTCTTTAATTGTTGAAGTAGAAGATTTTTTGTCTTTATCAATATTAGATGAATCAATAATTGATGAAGAATTAGAATTTGATTTTGATGAAGATTTAGAAGAAAGTGAATTCTCTTCTTTTATACTTTTATTATCTTCATCATTTAATTTAATTAATTCTTTATTATTTTCACTACTTTCTGAAGATAATAATTCTTCAGAATAACTTTCTTCCATTTCTTCAACTTGAAATTCTTCTGTATTATTTATTCCTCTTATTTCATTTTCAATTCTTTGAATTTCTTCCATTCTATTTATTATTTTTGTTTTTTCTTCTGTAAATCTTAAATATTTTAATAATGATTTTTGAAGAAATGATTCAATATAATCTTTGAAATTAACTGAAAGTCTTAAAAAATCATTTTTTTTTAATACAAATAATTCACAATTTCTTGATTTTACTTTTATATTATGAGTTAACTTTTCATTTAAACACATTTCAATTTCACCAAAATTTCTATATTTTTTTATTTCTTTTAATTCTTTTTCTTTATATTCTTTACTTAAACATAAAATGATAGTTCCTTTAATTATAAAATACATTTCATCAATTATATCATTACATTTATATAAATAATCATTCTGTGAAAATTTTACACTTTTTAATAAAGGAGTTACATAAGCTATAAAATCATTTTGTTGATTTTTAAAAAAATAAATCTTTTGAATAACACTATCATGCATAATTTGACTTAATTCCAATCTTAATTTATTAGGTAACTCTTGTAAAAAATCCATTTTATCTTTTTGATTTCTAGATAAATCATATTTAATAACTTTTCTAACTTTATCATAAATTTCCACATCTAAATTAAACTCTTTTTTAATACTTGATAAAATTTGTAATTTTTGATTCATTTCAGCAGTTTTATCATCAAGAGTACTAACAATAGAACTTAAAGAACCAATAGCAAAAGAATACATAATAACACCAAAACTCATTAAAAATAAATTATAAACTCTTTCAATATTTGTTCCTGCATTAATATCACCATAACCAACAGTAGTTACAGTAGTTAAAGTCCAATAAAATGATATTGTATAAATTTCTATATCAGATGAATCAATATAACCTAAACGAGTTACCCAACATTCTGGTTCAAATTCTTGTATTTTTGCTACATAATACCATATACATGCTGCTAAATGATTTAATAAAAGAAATGCTACAATAAAATAAATTAATCTTTCTACATTTATATTTATTTTGAAAATGTCTAAAAAAAATCTTGTTACTTTATTAGTGTTTTTTGTTTTTAATAAACGTACCATTCTTATTAATTTAAATAAATGAATTAATGAATATATTTTTGGTAAACGAATTACTCTTGCTATTGTACTATATATATTAAATTCTTTATGGGTTATTAAATTAAATGGGAATGCTGATATAAAATCTATTATAAACCAACTTGTTAAATATTTTATTATTATTTTTTTATTGTTTTTTACTAGATTATCTTCTTCATCAATATATGCTGAAAAGAAATTTAATATAATATCAATTGTTAAAATAATATATGAAAAAATATCAAAAAATTTATCAAAATGAGATGCTTTATCTTTAAATGATATTTCATATACTCCAATTATTGAACTATACATTATTATTAATGATACTATTAAATTAAATAAATTTTTATAAATATTTTCTGGAAGAATTATCCAATTTTGTTCGATTTCATTATCTGAATCTTCTTCTTCTGTATCTGAATCACTTATTTTTTCTAATTTTCGTATTGTTCTTCCTTCATCAATATCAATTAATTTTTTTAAAGAACTACTTTGATTTATAAAATTTATTTTTTTTTTTGGTTCATTTTGATTTTTTATAGAAATATGTTTCATTGCATTTTTTTCTAATTCTTGAGATTTAGTTAATATTGGAAAATGATTAATACTTAATTTATTTTTACCAAATGAATTATTTTGTTGTTGATTCAAAGAAGAAAAAATATTTTGTGAATTTAAAAATAATTTATTAGAATCATCCAATTTACTAATTGATAATTTACTAGAATTATCTAACAACATATGCCTTTTACTAGATTTATTAGCAATTGAATTTGCAGAAAGTAATTTACTATTAAATGAAGCTTCTTTATCATATTCATCTTTCATTTGATAATTTTAAACATATCAAAAAAAAAATTAAAAAAATCAAAACCCCAAAATAAGTAAAAATTATTCATAAAATCTAAAAAAATAAAAATCAAATCATAAAAAAAAATATAATACTATAAAATATAAATTACTATATAATTCCAAAATCAATAAAAATTAAAATATTTAATAAATGAGTGAGAAAAAACAAATGATGAAAGAATGGAAACCAATCTTGGATAAATATGAGCCTATAAAAGTATTAGGTTCAGGTTCATATGGTCAAGTAATTGAAGCAATGAATAAATCAACAAAAAAAAAAGTTGCAATAAAACGTGTAACATGTCTTTTTGAAGACTTAATAGATACAAAACGAATTCTTCGTGAAATAACACTTTTAAGATTTATGAAAAATCAATTTATTGTAGAACTCCTTGATATCATTTATGATAAAGATGATCCATTTTTTGATACAATTTTCTTAATTTTTGAATGCCTTCCTTCAGATCTCAAAAAAATAATAAAATCAAATCTTCATTTAAATATGTTAGATGTAAAATTATTAGTATATCATATATTATGTGGATTAAAATATATTCATTCATGTGCTGTATTACATAGAGATTTAAAGCCAGGGAATATTTTATTAGATGATAATTATCAAATTAAAATATGTGATTTTGGTCTTGCTCGATGTGTAAATAAAGAAGATGATGATGATGAAATTACTGATAGTGTTGTACCAAATAGAACAATTGATAAAAAAGCACTTTTTTCAAAAGGAAATACATTAAATCAATATGCACAAAATAAACCAAAAGAAGAAGATATAAAAGAAGAAGAAAAGAAAGAAGAGAAGAAAGAAGGTAAAAAAAGACCACCAATGTTAAAAGATTTAAAAAAACAAAAACAACAACAAATTTTAAGTGTACATGTAGTAACAAGATGGTATCGTGCTCCAGAATTAATATTAATTGAAACTGATTATTCAAGTGCAATTGATGTATGGAGTGTAGGATGTATATTTGCAGAATTAATGATGATGATTAAAGAAAATGCTCCTACATTTTTAGATAGAACTCCATTATTTCCTGGTAAATTTTGCTTTCCTTTATCTCCTCCTGGATCAAATAAAGTAAAAGTAAATGAATTTGGTTTTCCTAATGAAAAAACTGATCAATTAAATGTTATTTTTGATGTTATTGGAACTCCAAGTGAAGAAGATATGGAATTTATTACTGATCCAAATGGGATTTTATATTTAAAAAGTTTGAAAGTTAGACCTAAGAAAAATTTAAAAAGTAAATTTCCTGGAAGTACTGAAGATGCTTTAGATTTACTTGATCGAATGCTTAAATTTAATCCTCATAAAAGAATTACTGTTAATCAAGCTTTAGAACATCCTTTCTTTACTGAAGTAAAAGATCCTAATAAAGAAGTTGAAGCTGATTTTAATTTGGAATTTGAATTTGAAAAGATGAAAATTTAACTATGGAAAAATTAAGAACTTTATTTATCCAGGTTATTAATAGTTATAAAAATAAAAAATAATTTTGTGATTAATTGGTTTTAATATGAATTTTAAAGTATAATAAATGAATTTTTAGGATTTTATTATTAAATAAATTATTATTATTAAAAAACTGTTAAAATTTGTTATTAAAAATTAAAAAATAAAATTTTTTAAAATTTATGGAATAGAAAAAAACATTAAAATATATATTGTTATATAAAAAATATTGTTTTATGTGGAATAATATAAATAATAATGGGATGTTTATTATGTGATTGTAACAATGAGAATAATAAAATTAAACATCATGATAAAATAGATTTATCAATATTAAATTCTAGTAGATTAACTACATCTGAGCAATTAATTCCAAGTAGTTCACTTGACTTTTCATCACATATTGAAAATCGTTTTATTTTTGATGTAAATATGGGAGAAGGAACTTTTGGTTTTTCAATGAAAATAATAGAAAAACCAACAAAAAAAGAATATTCTCTTAAAATTTTACCTAAAGATAGTTTACTTAGAACAACTGAATATAAAGACATTAAAAAATTTTATGAATACAATAGAAAAATTTTAATTAATTCATCTCATATAAATCGTACTTTAAGTATTTATGAAAATGAAGATAATTTTTTTATAATAAGAGATTTAGCACCATTAACTTTAAGAATAAAAATAAATAATTCAAAACTTCCTTTTAATATACGAGAAGTCAAAAATATAATGTTTCAATTATTTAAAAACGTAAAATATCTTCATAATAATAATATTATACATGGTAATATTAAACCAGAAAATATTTTATTTTTTGATAAAAATGAAATTAAATTAGAAGATGATTCACATTTTATTAATTTTCAAAGAAATAATAAACTTCAAAATTATTATTTTGTTTCTCCTGAAATATTAGAAAATATTCCAAATGAAAAATGTGATGAATGGTCATGTGGAATAATAATGTATTTTCTTTTATGTGGAAAATATCCTTTTCCTTCATTCAATTTTGATGAATTAACTTCAAGTATTTTAAAAAATAATTTTGAACAAGGAGAAGAATTTAAAAAATTAACATCAAATACACAAGATTTAATTGCTAAATTATTAACTTTAAATCCTAAATTTAGAATTAGTGCAGAAGATGCTTTAGTTCATCCATTTTTTGAAAAAGTTGCTGATGATTTTTTTCTTTTACATGATGATAATTCTAGTAATGAAAGTGATAATTGTGTTTATAATAGAAATATTAATTCAATGATGAAAATTTATTTTATTTTTATTATTATTTTTAAAAATGATGCTAATATTAAAGAATTATTTATTAATTATGTTCTTGGTGATGGTTTTGAAGTTGAAAATGAAAAATGGAAAATATTAAAATTTTTGTCTGATAATTTAATTTGTTATGAAGAAGAAAATATTAGACATATTATTAATTATCTTTATAATAATAATATTTATTTATTTGGAGATAATTTAAAAATAGTTTTTGATTATTTTAGTAATAATAAAAATGAGGATGAACCTACTATTAAAATAAAAGATATTATTGAATCATTGAAAATACTTATTGAAAATATAAATAATAATAATCCTAAATTAAGTGATACTGTTTTAGAAAAAAATTTAAATTATGAAGAATTTAAGTATATTATAAGTTCTCATATATAATTTGAATTAAATTAAAAAAATTTTATTTTTTATTATTAAGATTTAAAAAGTAATCTAAATAAAGTTTATTTTTTGAATATAATTCACTTTTTAAAAAAATAAATAATTTTATAATTTTTATATAATAATTGTTACTACATTTACTTTTAAAATATGAATACAAAAATTTTTTAATTAATATTCCTATTATATTATCTATATTCAATATTTACATATGTCATATAAGTACTAATTATTAAAAAATAATACATATTTTATTTTATGCAAAACTCAATATTGAAAGAAAAGAATTTTCAAAATCTTTTATTGTATTAACTGCAAAGATAGAAAAATCTTTATTTAAAATAACTTTTCTTCTTTCTTGATTAAACATATCATCAATTATTTGAAAAACAATACTTAAAATTGGATCAGGTATATTATCAATATTAAAAGCACAATTTTTATAAGTTTTTAATATTTGTAACCTTTGATTTATTAATAAGAATTCAATATATTCATTATTAAGAACAAAATTTTCTTCTTCAGAAATTTTATTATCAAATTGAATTTTAATAGCTTCACAATATTGTAATTGATTTAAAGGTTCTAATTTTATTAAATAATCAATAGTATCAAAAATAACTTTACTTCCATTTTTTAATAGTATTTTTTTATTAAAACCATATGGGATTAAAAATTCAAAATTATCTTCATGTATAATATTCTTAGATAAATCTTTTAATTTCATAGCATATTCTTTTGGATTAGTTCTAACTAAATTTATTTCTTTTAACATTTTCATTTCAAAAGGAATTTCTTTACTAAAATTATCTGTAGATTTTCCATAAGAAGAAAAATGATTAGTATCTTTATTTCTTGATTTACTTTCATTTAAAGTAATATCCATAGAATGATTAATTGGAGAAATACTACTTAATTCATTTATATTTATACATTTTTGACTTGGTATATTATTATAATAATTACTACATGTACAATTTCCCATAATTAATTTTCTTATTATTATGGAAAATAAATAAAATTAAAAATTGAATAAATGGGTGCAATGTGTTGTCGTGAAGATGATACGTATAATTTTTTAATATTACAATTTTTTAAAGATTAGGATGAATGTTTTTTCAAAAAAATTATTATATTTAACTCAAATTAATAATACTCAAATATGTTCATTAAAAATTTTTGATATTGAAGAAGAAAAATGTTATAAACAAAATATATTATTAAGAGTTATAACAAGTTTATCAGGAATAAGTCAATTAAATGTAAATAATACATTATATTTATGTGGAATAAATGATGACAATAAAGATAATGTAGTAGGTTCATATATGTTTAAATTAAGTTGTGATGTAAAAAATCCATCACCAATTTTTTTAGTAAATTCAGTTTTTTCTCATTTATCACCTTCAATGACAATTTGGAAAGGAGATTTAATTATTGTTGTTGGAGGAAAAGAACAAATTGAATGTGAAGGATATGTTATTTCAAGAGCAAGATGGGTTGAATTACCATCAATTCCTGAAGATAGATATAAATGTTGTTTATTACCTGATGAAAAAAATAATTTTGTTTATTTATTTGGTGGTTTATCTACTATTACTAATAATAATATGAAAAATATACTTAGATTAAATATGGAAACATGTGATAAATGGGATATGATTTTAATAAAACAAAATGAAAATTTTTTAGCAAGAAATAGTTCAGTTGCATTTATGTTTGATAATGGTGATACTATTTATATTTGTGGTGGAAAAGACAATTTAGATCAGGAAACTGAATATATTTGTGAATATCATATTAATAGTAAAACTGTTAAAAAATCTAAATATTCAATGAAAGTAATTTGTTCTTTTGATATGCAAGGTTATGGTGATTTAAATAAAAATCTTTATGCTTTTATTGATAATTCATATACTATACATTCAATATCTAGAAACGATTTTAGAATGATGGTTATTCCTTTTGAACAATTAAGTCTTGAACAAAAAGATTAATTATCTTTTTTTCAAGATTTATTTTATTTAATATTTAAAAACTTATTTTATAATATTATAACTGAAATAAAAAATAATTATTTTGATTAATAAATAATATTAAATTAAATGTCAACCGAAAATGAAGAAAAAAAAGAAACAAATGAAACAGAAGAAAAAAAAGAAGAAGAACAATTTTATAATCCAGAATTAAGAATTGATATTTTAAAAGGATTTGGTGCAGATTTAAATACTAAAATGGGTGAAAATTTATTATTTGTAAATAGAGCTTTAGTTTATCCAATTGGAAGACACTTAATATTAAGAAATATATTCACTACTGAAAACGAATTATCAAGAAATAATGAAATATTTATTTATTTAGATGAAGATATAATTCAAGCAACATGTATTAATGTTTCAATGGATAAATATTTATTATTAGTAACAACTGAAAAAGAAACAAAATGTGAATGTGATATATATAATTTATCAAAAGTTAATTTTACATCTTATATTATATTTAAACCAAGAAGAAAAATAATTTCTACTAATTTTAAAAGATATATTTATTCATCTTTTAGTGAAGACGGTAATTTAATTGCATGTATTGGAGAAAAAGAAGATGGAAGTAAAATGGGAGTAATATATGATGTTCAGTCATTTAAAAGAGAAAAAGATAATAATTATTCTCCTAAATTTTCATTTGAACTTCCAATAGAAGCAAATAAAATCACATTTTATAATAATAAAATTTTATGTACTAGTGGAAAAAATCATTTATCATTTTGGTTTACTTTTGAAAATTCATGTAAAGAATATAAAGGAATGGTAAATTTAAGTAAAAATTATGTAGATCATGTTTGGGAAACAACATCAAAAGGACCAATTTTAATTACAATTACAGAAGATAATGATTTAATAATATTTAATGCAGTATATGAAAAAAGTATAATGAATAAACAAGATAGTCAAATAATATCAAGATTTTTAATTAAACAAACAATATCAAATATTTTCAGAGAAGAAGAATTTCCACATAAACCAAAAAGAAAACGTTTTATTCCAAATGAACCAGAAGAAGAACCTTTAAAAGCAACAAAAATTCAAAAATTTAATTTTGGTTTAGTAGTTGGTAGTAATAAAGGTAATTTATTATTTATAGAAAAAAATCCTAATAATGATTATATACCTGTAAGATATACTTTAAGAGAAAAAGAAGGTGGTGTTACTGGATTAGCTTTTTCATCTTTTAATGAAGATACACTTGCAATTAGTTTTAATACAAATGAAGTTGCATATGTTTCAACCAAAAATATATTTCAAAATTTAAGAAATGAAAAATTTAATTTGGAATTTGAAATTATTTGTGATGGATTTCATAGTGGACCAATTACAACAATGGATGTTGCATTACAAAGACCAATTATTATAACATCTTCAAAATATGATAAAACAGTTAGAATATGGAATTACTTAACTGGACATTGTGAATATTGTAAAATAATTTTAGAAGAAAAAGAAAATAATGATGAGGAAGAATTAGAAATTTTATCTGTTGCTATTCATCCTAATGGTTATTATATTGCTATAAGTGATATTGAAATGATTAGATTTTTCCATTTATGTTATAAGGAATTAAGATTTTATAATAATGATCAAATTAGTAATGAACCAAGTAAAGGAAATTGTACTATGTTAAAATTTTCTTATGGTGGTCATTTACTTGCTGCTTTATGTGAAAGGAAAGTTTATATTATTAGAGCTTTTTCAAGAGAAACTGTTAAAATTATTAATACTCCTCATATGGGTCAAATTGTTACTATATATTTTCATCCTAGTGATAATTTTTTATATACTTGTGGAAATGATGGTTTAATTATTCAATATAATTTATTTGATTTTAGTTATGTTAAAGTAGCAACTAAATATTCTTTATATTCAAATAGTTGTTTTGAACAAAATTATAATCCAAAAAAAGTAGATTTAGTAGATAATATTATATCATGTGGTTATAATCAAGAATGTTTTGAATTAACAAATGTAAATTTAGATGCAAGTCAAACAGATGAAATATCAAAATGTATATTTAGTAAAGGTAACATTGATATAAAAGCATCATCAGTATGTCCAATAAATACAAAAAGATATAAAATAAATTCAATAGCAGTTGGAAGTGAAGATGGAAGATTAAATTTATATAATAGAGATATTACTAAATTAAATCAAAATAATACAATAGTAAGGTTTGATAAATCACATGCACATAGAAGTAAAATAAATTTTCTATATTATTCAAGAGATACAAATTTACTTTTTTCTGCTGGAGATGATGGAAATTTATTTATTTATGCTATTTATGAATTACCTGATGGTGAGACTGTTGCTTTTGAAGATAATAGAGAATTAGCAATGAATCAATTAAATACTATTTTAGATGAAGGTTTAGGTGATAATGTTTTACTTAATTTATTTGAAATTTTAAGTATTCAAGAAAAATTAAAAGGAAAAACTGATAATATTCATAAATTACAAAGAACACTTGATGAAAGTACTAAAAATTTTGAAAATATGATTAAAGAAAAAGTAAATGATTTAAATCATAAAAGAGAAAATGAAGTTATGGAATTAAAAAATAAAATTGATGAAATGAAATTATCTAATGATGCTTTAATTGATGATTATGAGAAAAAAATAGATGAAATAAATCAAGAAAATAGAAAAAAATTTAATGAAAGAGAAGGAGAAATTAATGAAAAATTAGGTGAATTAAATAAAGAAGTAAAAGATTTAAGAGAAATAAATGCAAATATTAAAAAAGATTTTGATAAAGCAATGGAAGATCATAATTATGATCAATTAGATAAATTTAGAGTTTTAGAATATAATTTACAAAAAAAAATTCAAGGAATGATTGATAATAATATTTTATTAACTCAACAAATAACTCAAATTAAAGAATTTGAAGATAAAAAAATTGATTTAATACAAACTGAACATCAATTAGAACTTCAAGCAAGAGTTGATAAATTAGAAAAAGTAATTTCTGATGATAAAAAAGAAATTGAAGAAAAAAATGTACAAATTAAAAAATTAAATGATAGAGTTGAAAAATTAGAAAAAAATTTAATTACAAATGAAGCAAGTTTAAAATCATATATTGAAGAGAATAAAAAATTAAAAGATACAATTGATAATTTAAGAAAGCAAATAGAATTAAGAGAAACTGAAAAAGAGAATTTAACTAAAAAATTAACTGAAGTTGAAGGAAATTTACAAGAAAAAACAAGATTAGAAAACTTTTCAAATCAATTAAAAAATGAATTATATAAAAAAAATTATGAATTATTAACAAGATTTCATAATGAAATAGTAGTATCAGATGAATTAAAAAGTAATTCTAAATCAATGGAAAAACAATTAGAAGAATTAGTTAATATAATGATTGAAAGAGAAAGAGAAATGAATAAACAAACAATTACACTTTCAGAATTAAGAAGAGAAAATCAAGAACAAAAAAGTAAAACTCAACATATTGAAAAAGAATTTAATAATTTATTAAAAAGAATTTTTCTTCTTTGTCAAAAAAATAGTAAAAAAGAAATTGCTGATGGTGTAAGAGAAATGTATCATATTTATGTTTCTGGTGATTTAAAACATTTAGATTCAAATAAAATTAATAATAATTTACAAATTGAATTAGAAAAAAAAATTGACTTTTTACAAAATGAATTATATCATACTAATTTAGGTTATCAAAAAAAAGAATCTAATCAAATTCAAGAATTTCAAAGAAAAATGAATGAAAATTCAATTTTAATTGAAGAAATGACAAAAATAAGAAAAATAAATACTGATATGGTTCGTCAAATTAATTATTTAAAATCTCAAAATATGTCTTTAACAAATCAAATAAAGAAATTACAAAAAAGTAATTTAAATAATAATAGATATGAAAGTACAGTTATTCCAAATGAAAATGAAGATAATAAAAATAATAATAATATTCCAAAAACAAATGAAAATGTTAATGTTCAATATAATATTCCAAATTATTCAATGAATTTTTCTTCAAATATAAATCAAATATTACCTATGATTTCTTCTGAAGTTCCATCTGGAGCAAAAAAAAGTGATTTAAAAAATATGAAAAATAGAATTTTTAAACCTGGTATGTTATCAATTCCAAATGAAAGATTATTAAAATATAATGAAATGAAAAGACTTATTGAAGGTAAAAATGATATTATTCAAAAATTAACTGCTGAAAATCATTTATTAAAACGTTTTTCTGTTGAGAAAAGATCATCTTCTCCTACTCAATTTTCAAGTAATATTATATAAAAATAAATCTAAATAATAAAAGAATAAATTAATTTGTTATATTATAAATTTTAAAAATAAAAAAAAATTTTTTTTTAATTGGATTCTTAAATAATATAAATTTAATATCTAAAAGAATTTATTTCATAATAATTTTAAACTTCTTATTTTTTAACAGATTTTTTACCCTTATTTTTAACATTTGATTTTGATTTTGACTTTGATTTTGATTTTGATCTACTTGTATTAGTATATTTTCTATTACTTTTTCTTTCTGTTTTATTTTCTTTTGTTTTAACATTACTTTTACTTTTAGATCTTTTTTTATAAGTTCTTTTCTTTACAGTTGTTTCTATTTTATCATTTTTTTCTTTATCAAAATCAGTATATCTAATTAATTTAACATCTTTTACAATTCCAACTGTTTCACTTGTATTACTATCATCATCTTCTTCATTAATTTCATTTAATATATTATTATCTTTTCCTGTTAAATTAGTTGTTATATTTATTATTTTTTCTATTTTAATTTCATTTGTTTTTCTATTTGATTCTGCTCCTGTTGTTTTTATTTTTTTTGTTTCTTTTTTAACTGGAGTAAGATTTATTTCTTCTTTTAATAATTTAATTTCAATATTTTCATTATCATTTTCATTTATTTTTTTTCTTGATTTAGATACACTTCTTTTCCCATAATTCTTTCTTTTTGTTTTTAATTCTTCTTTTTCTATATTTTCATCATCATTTTCTTTTATTTTTTTTCTTGATTTTGATACACTTCTTTTCCCTTTTGTTTCTAATTCTTCATTTTCTTCTTCATCTTCTTCAATATCATCTTTTCCTTTTGTTCTTTTTCTTGTTTTAGATACACTTCTTTTTCCATATTTTTTTCTTTTTGTTTCTAATTCTTCAATTCTTTCTTCTTCATCTTCTTCAATATCATCATTTTCTTTTGTTTTTTTTCTTGATTTTGATACACTTCTTTTTCCATATTTTTTTCTTTTTGTTTTATTTTCTTCATTTTCTTCTTCATCTTCTTCAATATCATCTTTTCCTTTTGTTCTTTTTCTTGTTTTTGATACACTTCTTTTCCCATAATTTCTTCTTTTTGTTTTATTTTCTTCAATTTCTTCTTCATCTTCTTCAATATCATCTTTTCCTTTTGTTTTTTTTTTTGTTTTTGATACACTTCTTTTCCCATAATTTCCTCTTTTTTTATTCTTTTCTTCAATCTCTTCTTCTTCATCTTCTTCAATTTCTTCATTTTCTTTTTTTTTCCTTCTTGATTTAGAAACACTTTTTTTTCCATAATTTCTCCTTTTCCTTCTTTTCTTTTTCTCAATTTCTTCTTCTTCTTCATCTTCTTCAATATCATCATTTTCTTTTTTTTTCCTTCTTGATTTAGAAACACTTTTTTTTCCATAATTTCTCCTTTTCCTTCTTTTCTTTTTCTCAATTTCTTCTTCTTCTTCTTCTTCTTCATCTTCATCTTCTTCTTCATCTTCATTTTCTTCATCTTCATTTTCTTCATCTTCTTCTTCACTATCATAAACATATTCTTCATCACTTTCAATTTCTTTTCCTTTATCTTTTCTTCTTCTTCTTCCTCTTCTTTTTTTTCTAGTTTTCTTTTCAGTAATTACAAAATCATCATTATCAACTTTACTTCCCTTTCTTCTTTTTTTATTAGTTCTTTCCTTTTTATTATAATTTTCTCCTTTTCTTTTAACAACCTTATTCCTAATTGAAAATCCATTAGCAGCATAATCAAATTCAAAAGCTGTTTTAACATAACTTTTATCATATTTTTCCAATTCTAAACAAACATGTTGATTTCCTAAACTAATATTTTTCAATCTCATATTTTTAAAAAATTCTTTATTAATTTCAAAAGGTTTTTCTTCATTTTCTTCTTCTTTATTCCCTAAAACATAACTAGCACCAAATCCCCAAGAATAAGCTTTTCCACTTTCAGGATTATAAGCAAAATTATAATTTCCATAAGAATCAATTTCTTTAATATCATTTTCATTAATATCAACTCTAGTTGGTTTTGATATACAACAAATAATTTCTTGACCTTCAGGATTTCTCTCATTTATAATTGGTAATCCACATTGACTTTCATCATTTTTTCCCCATGAATAAATATGATAATTATTAGTCAAAGCTAAAGTATGAAAATCTCCTCCTGTACATGATATAATTTCTATATTTTCTTCTGGAAATTTTACTTCTTGTGGTTCAAATTGATTTTTATTATTATTTATACCTAATTGACCAAATGTATTACAACCCCATGATTTAAATATTTTCCTACGATCATTTTGTACTAAAAATGAATGATTACCTCCTGTATAAATATTTGTTATATTTTCTCCTTTTATTTTATTTGGTATTAAATGTTCATTTTCAATTATTTGATTATTATCAATTTTTGAAATATCAATTCCAGTTTGTCCAAATTCTTTATTTCCAAAAGCATAAACATGTCCTTGTTCAGTTAAAATAACAACATGATTATTTCCTGAAATAACTTTAACAATATCTTCATTATTAATTAATTGTAAATTAATTTCCATTGGTTGTGTAATATGTTCACCAATTTCACCTTGACTATTTCTAAAAGTACCCCAAAAATAAATTTTATTTAATTTATCATTATAAGCAATAGAATGACAATCACCAGCAGAAATTCCTTCAATAGGAATATTAATATTAACTTTAGTTGGTATATTATCTGTCCCATCTCTTCCTAATGTTCCTCCATCACTACAACCCCATGAATAAATATTTCCTTGTGATGTTAAAAGGAGTGTATGCATTCCGCCACATGATATTTTATATATTTTTTCTATTTCGGTTATTCCTTTTATTGGTAAGTATCTTGGAATTTTTGATTCTAGGATAAAATCACCATCTTTGTTTTTTATGTTTCCTAATTGATCACATTCACCTGAACCATATACATATAGTCCTTCTTGATACATTTTGAAATTTAATTTTTTATTTTTTTTTATTTTTTATTTTTAAGAATATTTATAATTTTTTTGGCTTTTTGATAAATGTAAGAGGTAGTTTATTTATTTTATTTTATTATTATTTTTTATTTTGTTTTTTTTATTTAATGGTAATGTTATTTTAGAATATAATATTAAAAAGTATTTATATTAAAAAAATATTACTTGGGAAAAATGAATTAATTAATTATATTAAAAAAATAATAATAATTATCTTTATATAAATAAATAAAAAATAAATCGGGAATAATTTGGAAAAGAATTAAACTTTTTTTTTTTAATTTTTATTATATATAAAAATAGCTTTAATAAGTTTCTAATTAAAAAATTTTTATTAAACAAAAGATAATGATAATATATTAAATAAGAAAAAATGATTAATGAAAAAGAAAATTCAAATAAAGAAGAAAAATCAAAAAAAGAAGGACAAACAGAACAAAAAGACAATCAAGCAAATCAAAAACACAAAAAAAAACAAGTTCATTTTAATAATCAAACAACAGAAAAAAAGCAATTTATAGATAAATCAAAAGAAATATTAGTAGATAATTTTGTATTTCTTTCAATGATAGGAAGTGGTGCATTTGGTCAAATTTATTTATCATATGATATGAGAGATAATACAGAAGTAGCAATAAAAAAAGAATTAAAAAAAAATCAAAAAAAAGCACAAGTAAATACAGAAAGTAAAATATATCAAGGATTATTAAATATACCATCAAATATAGATTTAAGTGGAAATAATGCAATAATTCAAGATCAATTACAAGGTGTTCCTAAATTTTATGGTGTTGGTGAATGTTTTGAATTTTATTATTTAATACTTGAATTTTTAGGTCCAAATTTAATTGAATTACTTAAATATTGTAATAATAAAAAATTTAGTGTTATTACTTTATCTTTATTAGCTTTACAAATGTTAAATAGAATTGATAATTTACATAAACATAATTATATTCATAGAGATATTAAACCAGAAAATTTTTTAATTGGAACTGGAAAAAATTCTAATATTGTTTATTTAATTGATTTTGGTTTATCTAAAAGATATAAAAATCCAAAAACTCATCAACATATTCATTATAAAGAAGGAAGACCTTTAATTGGTACTGCAAGATATGTTTCTATAAATTGTCATTTAGGAATTGAACAAAGTAGAAGAGATGATTTAGAAAGTATTGGTTATGTTTTAGTATTTTTTTTAAAAGGAGTTTTACCTTGGCAAGGATTAAAAGACGTTAAAAATAAATATAAAAAAATTATGGAAAAAAAATTACAAATTCCAACTGAAATTTTATGTTATGGTTTACCTGAAGAAATTGTTATTTATCTTAATTATTGTAAATCTTTAAGATTTGAAGATAGACCAAATTATGATTATTTAAGAGGACTTTTTTTACATTTATTATCTACTTCTTCTAAAATTTATGGATTAAATAGAGATAATTTGAAATTTGATTGGTGTTATGAAGATAAAAATGAATTATTACAAATATTTAAAAAGGAAAAAATAAATAAAAGTCATCTTGAATCTAGTTTAAATGAATCAAGTGTAAATGGTCATAATAATGCTGGTTATCATATAAGTGATAATAAATTAAAATTAAGTGATATTAATGAAGATGTTAAAAAAGAAAATAATAATCCTACTATTCTTGAAAATAATTCTGCTATTGAAAATGATAATATTTCAAATAAAAACTCTCCTAAAAATTCTCAAAAAGAAAATTCAAATAGAAATATTACAAATAATAATCATAGTTCTGGTTTAAATGAAGAAGAAGATGAAGAAAGTGAAGAAGAAGAAGAAAAAGGTGTATCAGAATCATCTAAATCAAATTCTCAAGATACTATCAAATTTGAATTTAATGGAAAAGTTCAAGCAAAAGAATTAGAAGAGGAAAAAAATATTGATTTTAATATTATTTTAAACTCTATGGTTAACAAAGAAAAAATTGATGAATATATTGATGATTTAATAAAAAAGAAAAAAGTAGTTAATGAAAAAAAAAATTATTCAAGTGACCAAATAATAAAAGGTAATATTAAAAATCCAGATAATAATAATAATAAAAATGAAAATAATAATGAAAATAATAATAATAATGATAATAATAATAATAATAATAATATTAATAATAATAATGCTGATGGAGATATTAATAATGCAATAACTTTTAAAATGAATAGTCCAAATAAAAAGCCAAGTGAGCAAAAATTAAAAGTAGTACCAATGAAAAAAATAGAATTAACAGAAGAACAATTAAAAAAAATAGAAGAAAATAGAAAAAAAGAGCAAGAAAAAAAAAAGGAATTACTAGAAAAATTAAAAAATTTAACATTCGAGCCAATAAAAAAAGAAATAAATGCAAGTTTTGAAAATCTAATGCAGAAAAAACCAGATATGCGTCATTCACTAAAACATTTAAGTGAAACAGGTTTAAAAAAAAATGTTCAATTAGTCTTACAAAAAGAACAATATATAAAAATATGTCATGAACCAGTAGCAAATTATTATAAAATATATAATAATTTAGGAGAAGGTTCTTATGGAAAAGTAAAGAAAGTATATCATTTAAAATTAGGAGAATTTAGAGCTATGAAAATAGTAAATAAAAAACTTCATTCAAGTCATAATGAAATAGAAATATTAAGAAAAATATCTCATCCAAATATAGTAAATATTTTTGAAATATTTGAAGATAAATCAAAATATTATATAATGAGTGAATTTTGTGAAGGAGGTGAATTATTTACTGCAATAGCAGAAAGAGGTTTTTTTAATGAATTTGAAGCAAGTAGAATAATAAAACAAATATTACAAGCAGTAAATTATTTACATTCAAATACAATTGTTCACAGAGATATTAAACCAGAAAATATAATGTTACTTGCAAATGGTAAAGATTTAAAATTAATTGATTTTGGTACAGCAATTGAATTACCAAAAAGGAAAAAATTAACTAAATTTATAGGAACTTCATATTATTTAGCTCCTGAAGTAATTGCACAAAATTATGATGAAAAATGTGATGTTTGGTCATGTGGTATTATTTTATATATTTTATTATGTGGTTATCCTCCTTTTAATGGTGCTTCTAATAATGAAATATATAAAGCTATAAGATATGGTAAATTAGTTTTTAATAAAAATAATTGGTCAAATATTTCAAAAGAAGCTATTTCTCTTATTACAAAAATGTTAGATAAAAATCCAAAAAAAAGATTAAGTGCTGAAGAATGTTTAAATGATTTTTGGTTTAAAAAAGTATCATTTAATAGAACAATAACAGTAGGAATAAATCAAATAGAAATTTTAGAAAGAATGGCACAATTTGTTCAACAAAATAAATTTAAACAAGCAGTTCTTAATTTCATTTCAACACAATTTAATTTAAAAAAAGAAGAAGAAGAATTAAAACATGTGTTTAAAGAATTTGATAAAGAAGGAAAAGGAGTAATTTCAAGAGAAGATTTTATATCAACAATAGATAGATTATATGGTGATGTTATTAGTATAGATATAACTAATGAATTTTATTCTAATATTGATTTAGATAATTCTGGTTCAATTTCATATAATGAATTTTTAACTTCTGTAATTGATAGTAAAAAAATATTAACTGAAGATAGACTTCAAAAAGCTTTTAAAATGTTTGATAAAGATGATTCTGGTACTATTGATATTGAAGAAATTAAAGGACTTTTTGGAGGTAATGAAACTACTTGGAAAAGAGTTATTAAAGATATTGATGAAAATGGAGATGGATGTGTTGACTTTCAAGAATTTAAAAAAATGATGGTTGGATTTTCTCCTGATGAAATTGTTGCTGATAATACTATTGGAGTTGAATAAATTTTATATAAGGATAATTTTATGGATATATTTTTAGATTTTGTTTTTTCTTTTTTTTTGTAAAGTAATTTCGACTAAAAAATAAATTTTTTTTATAGATTATGATAATTTATGGTTTTGTAATAAGTTTATTAATATAATTAAATGTTTGGAAATTATTATTAATACTTTTAAATTAAATTTATATTTATAATTTTTTATAAATTTATATTTATATATTTATATATTTATATATTATTTACTAATTTACATCCTTAATATGACAATTATTTCAATAAAAATTATATTAATTTCTTCAATTCTATCTACAAAAATTTATTTCATATTATTATTCATATTCAGAATCATCACTTTCACTACAAGGTTTTTTTATTAATATTTCTTTTATTATTTCATCTAATTCATTTTGGAAATCTTTATATACAATACTTTCTGTAATTTCGTTTACTTTGCTTTTTATTGGTTTATTAATATCCATATAATTTGGATTATTTTTTTTATATGTTTTTGTTTTATTTATATTATTTTCAATGTCTTCAGATACATCTTGTATAATTCCATTTATAATTTGAAAATTTTTAAAGTTATTTTGATATATTTTTTTATTATTATTTGTTGTAGAATATTTATTATAATTTTCAGATTTAGGTAAAATAACTTTTTGATAATTTAAGTTTTTAAAATTAATATTATGTATATTATATTTATCACTTTCATTTATATCATTTTTTGTTATTGTTGAAATGTTAAAAGAATTATCTTTATCTAATTTTAATGATTTAGGGTTATTTTTCCATTCCAAACATGGACAAAAAGATTCAATTATTTTATTCAAATTAAACATTAACAAAGCAAAAAAATTTATTAAAAATATTATATTTAAAAATAAACTTAAATTTTTGATAATATTTGTTGATCAATATATTTTAATTAAGATATAAATTAATTAATTAAATTTTACTTATATGAAAATATAAATAAAAAATATAAATAAAACACCAAATTCAATTTTTTTTTTTTTAAAAACAAAAAATTTAATCTTTTTAATAAATTGTAAAAATTATATTTATAAAACAATTATTGCTTAAGACTATTTTAAACCATTTTTTAAATAAAAATTAATATTTCTTGTATTTATTCATCATAAAATAAAAATATATATAAATGTATTATTACTCAAGTTCAAGTGCAAAAAGAGCAATCGAAATACAGAATATCTTTAAACCAGAATATGAAGAACATTTTAAAATATTTCAAGTAAAAATCCCAGATAAAATAAGTTCAAAAAAGAAAACAGTAACATTAACAAAAGACAATTATATTCAAATAATGAAAATGATAAAAAAAAATCCTCTTGAATTTCAAAATTTTATAATTTTATGTCATCAAAGTGGTCAAGAAGAAAGAATTTTTGGAGGAGAATTTTCAGCACATGATTTCGATTTAAAAATACTTTTTCAAAAGGAAGATATTTTTAATATTCAAATAACAAAAAATGAACATACTATAACATTAGAAACTTCTTCTTTTCAAAAAATATTTAATTTAATGAATATTACAACTGATTATATGTTAACTTATTTTGATTTAATTGTTGTTACTGAAATTGAAGAAATTGTTGAAAGAAGAGCAAGAAGAGGAAAAACAAGAAAACATGAAAATAAAATGTTTTATCATCTTTATATTGATAGTCAAAATATTGAACCTGTTAAAAAATTTAGAAAAAGTAATTTAATTGATTTAAATTTGTTTTTTGAAAATGCTATTTCTTTATATGAAAAATTACAAAAAGAAAAAGAAGAAAAAATAAAAATAGAAAATGAAAAAAAATTACAAAAAGAAAAAGAAAAGAAATTAAAAGAAGAAAAAGAAAAAGAAGAAAAATTAAGAATTCAAAAAGAAAAAGAAAAAGAAGAAAAATTAAGAATTGAAAAAGAAAAAGAAAAAATAAGAATAGAAAAAGAAAAAGAAAGACAATTAAATTTAGAAAAAGAAAAAGAAAAACTTTTAAATGAGAAAAAAGCAAGGCAAAAACTTATAAATGATGAAAGAGAAAGATTAATAAAAGAAAATGAAGAATTATTAAAAAAAAATGAAAAAATAAAACAAGAAATTGAAGATCATGAAAAAAAAGAAAAAGAAATAGAAGATTATAAAGATAAATTAATAAAAGAAAAAGAATTATATGAAAAACAAGTACAAGAATCAAAAGATTCATATGAGAGAAATTTACAAGAAAATGAATATCAAAAACAAAAAATAAAAGAAATGAAAGAAAGTTTAGAAAATCAAGAAAAAAATTATGAATTAAAAAAAAGAAAATTAACAGAAGATTATGAAATAGAAATAATAGAAATAGAAAAAAGATTAAAATTAAAAAAAGAAGAACTTGAAAAAGATGAAAAAGAAATAGAAACTAAAATTGAAGAAATAAATAATGAAAAAGAAGAAATGAAAAAAAAAGGTGAAAAATTAAGTATAAAAAAGCAATTAGAAGCACAATTACTTCTTTTAAAAAATGAAAAAGATGAAAAAGAAAAATTAAAAAATGAAATAAATAAAATGAGAAAAACAAGTGTAGATACATTATCAGTTCAAAAAACAGATTTACAAATATTAAAAGTAAAATCTCCTAATAAATTATTAATAGAAAAATCATTATATTCAATTTATCCAAAAAAAGAAAACAACAAAAAAGAAATTTATAATGCACCAGAAGCATTTAATAATGAAAAATATATAAATAAAGATATAACACCAGAAAAATTAAATAATCCTTCATCAAAACCAAAAATTAATTCAAAGATAAAAAATAAAAATTTAGAAAATAAAAATTTAGAAGAAAAATTAGATGAAAATATACAAATAAAATTAGATGATTTAAATTTAGATGATTATGTATCTGAAGGTTATATTTCAGAAGATAATAAATCAGTAATAAGTGCTAAAAGTGGAAAAAGTGGAAAAAGTAAAAAAATACCAAAGAAAAAAAGTCTTTTTCCAAATGAATTTGATGTTGATGAAAAATTAAGAGATTCTATTACAAGAAGAAGATTATCTTATACTCCAGATCATGTTGTTTTATATCCTTTTTTATTAGAATTAACTGATGATATGAAAGAAGGTGATTATTATGTTTGTGGTAATATTGATTCACTTGGTAATTGGGATTGTAATAGAGCTTTACAATTAAATAGAGTAGTTATTAATGATAAAATATTTTATGGTTGTGAAGTACCAATTAAACAAAATCAATTTCCTTTTGAATATAAATTCTTTAAAAAAATTAATGATAATAGTATTGATTGGTATGGTAAACCTTATGATAATTATAGAACATCAAATGATATTTTTAATTATTTAGCAAATGATAAAGTAAAAAGATTTGGTGTATTAAATATTAATATAAGATATATTAATGATACTGATGGACAAAATAAATGGGATAATAGAAAACAAAAAATAATTGATATAATTTTTCAAAGTGATGCAGATATAATTTTTTTCCAAGAAATGACTCAAAAACAATATGAAGATATTTCAAGTTATTTAGATTCAATTTTCACTAGTGTTGGTATTTATAGAGATAAATCAATAGCAAGTGAAAAAATAAGTATTGCATATAATAGAAATAAATTTACTTTAAATCACTGGGGTCAATTTTGGTTAAGTTCAACACCAGAAATTCCAGGATCAAATGATTTTCATAATTTTTTTCCTAGAATTTGTACTTGGGTTAATTTAAAAAAAATAGGAAGTGAAGATAATTATTTATTCTTTAATGTTCATTTAGATCATATTAATATGAATGCACATTTACCTTCAGTTAAAGTTTTATTAAATCAAATTGATAAAATAATGAAAAAATATAATGATAATATTATAATATTTTTAGGAGGATGTTTTTATTGTGATGAAGATGATAAAATTATTAAAATGATTATTGATTTTGGTTTTAATATTATTGATAATGAAAATACTTATCATGATTTTATGGGTTATGCTTTTAAAAGATGGGATTATATGTTTTATATTAATCCTAAAGATAAAATTAGTTGTAGGAAAGTTAAAGTTTTTAGTGAAGAAAGCGTTATTGATCAAGCAAAAGGAATTTATGCTAGTGATCATTTTCCTTTATATTCTGAATTTCAAGTTAATTGATTGGATTTTATTTTTAATTATTTATTGTTAATTATTTATTTAAAAAAAACATTAAAGGAGTTTTTATTATTATTAAATTTGATATTTTGGTTTTTATAATTTTTTTTATTAGATTTTTATTTTCACAAAATAATATAAAACATTTTTTCCCCATTTATATAACTTTATATATTTATATAAAAACACATTAAATAAAAAAAAATTCTTCAAATTCTTCATAATTAATTCTTATACAAATCATTCCATTTTTAATTATATAAATATGTTTTAAAATTATAGTATTATCAATATTTTTATTTAATTCCTTTGTTTTAAAATTTTTAAAATTATCTCCAACTAATCTTGTACTATAAATTTTATCTGATTTTAAAAATAAGAAATCACCATTTCCAATATAATCAATTTCAATTACCATTCCAATATCAATAAATAAATTTGTATTTTTTCTTGTATCAAGTTCAATTAAATTTATAAAAGTATTATTTGTGTTTGTAAATCCATGAACAACAACATAATTTTCAATAACTAATATTTTTTTAATTGTATATAATGTATTTTCAACTTCTATTTTTTCATGTATATTTTTTTTAGATATAAAATAAATAGATGTGTTAGATATTGCAATATATTTTTTTTCTGAATCATAAACATTATTAATTTTTTCACCTATATTAATTGGTTTTTCTTTTATAAAATAAAGTGCATCTTTTTTATTTTCTTTTGCCCAAATATTTATATAACTATTATTATATGATAATAATTCTCTATATTCTAGTTCTTTAAATTTGAAAAATTCATTTATTTCTTGTTTTATTTTTAATTTTTTTTTATTTATATTATATGAAATTATTTGCATTGTGTTATCTGAATATCCTATTATTATATCATTTGATTTAAGAAAATTAAAATATAATATTTCTTTATTTAATTTTATTTCAGAAATTAATTCAAATGTATAATAATTTATTAAAAAAAGTGATTTTTTTTTATTATATACAAAATAATTATTTTGATATATATCTAAATAACTTTCTTTGTCTAATGAAGGAAGGCTATATTTTAAATCAACATTAAAAAACTTTTCAACAACTAAATTTGTATTTTTGTCTCCAATTGAAGCAATAAATTTTCTTAAATCAAAATTTTCTTCATCGATTTGAATGTTTTCAATATTTGGATTAATTATATTAATAAAATTAGATATTACATTTCTATTATAAAGATTATAAATTTTTCTATATTCATTTATATTTTCTAAAGTTTCATAAATTGCTATTAATGAAGAATTATCAGTTGAATAATTATTTAATGTTTTATTAAAATTTTCAGGTAAAATAAAATAATTAGATAAATTCATTTCTTTTACTTTTTTAATAATTGATATTATTTTTTTTTCTAAATTAATTATATTTTTCTTTTTTAAAAAAGAAAACACTTTTTCTTCATCATCAATCATATCATTTAATTTTATTAATTTATGTGGCATTAAAGTTTTAATAATAATATTTTCATGTTGAATTAAACAACATTCACATAAATTTTTTTGACATTCTATACAATAATAATAATATTTTTTTATATGATTTATACACATTGAATCATAAATTAATAAAGGAATATATAAATTATTTCCATGCTCAATTTTACATTTATCACAAAAAATTTGATTACAATGATGACATATGAATAGTAATTCATCTAATAAATGACCACCATTTTTTTTATTAATACAATTTATTTTTTTTGAATCATTTATTATATCTAATAAAAATTTTTCTGGAGTTTTCATTGTGTAATGTTCATTAATACATTTTGTAATTATATATATATTGTTATTATAAAAATATATTCCTATTTCTAAACTATTATAACATTTTTGACAATTTGGATAAAAAGTTAATAAATTTAATTGAAATTTTTCCCCATTTTTTTCTTTTATTACTTTTGATAATAATTCACATCTTTTAAGAAAATATTTTTTTGATAAATCTATTATTTTTTCATTATTATAATGTTCAATAAAATATTCACATATTAAAATAAATTTGTTTTCTTCACAATCTCTTTCAAGTAATAAAAAAATTTCATATATAAAATCAATTTTATATTTTAATTGAATATTAAAAATTTCTTGTATTATAAAAATAATCTTTTCTATTTTTTGTTTATTTAATTTATCAGTTAAAGAAAAAAACTTTTTAACAATTTTTTCAATTAATTTTTTATTCTTTTTACCCTTTTTATAAACATAATATTTTAATATTTTTTTTAAACCTTTTATATTTGAAATATTTTCTATTATTTGATAAAGTGCTTTATTATAATTATAATTATTTATTTTTTCATAATCAATTTTTTTAATTCTTTCAAAATCTTCATTTTCAAAATTATGTATATTTAAATAAAGAAATACTTCTTTCATTTTTTTTTGAAAGAAATTTATTTCTCTATAAGGACTATTTATCAAAAAATCTAAAAAGTTTAAAAGATCCTTTGGTTTATTTATAAATTGGTTTAATTCAAAAGATTTTCCAATAGATGATAATACATTTTCTTTTATTTTATCATTAAATTCACTTGTGTCAATTGAATGATATATATTACATAATTCTTTATATTCTTTAGGTAAATAAATATTTCTATGATTAAAATATAAAGACCATATGTTGTTTTCATTAAAATCAAAAATATTGGTTTTAATTAAATTACATATTGAAGATAATACCCAAATAAAATCATATTTATAGAAGACTATAGGATAATTTATAATTTTAATCAATTTTTTTTCTTTTTTAAAAAAATCATAAAAATAATTTAAATTATTATTTATTAAATGAAAATATTCATTTAAACTATAACATTGTGATACAATAAAATTAATATCTTCAACAGAAGAACTTATTTTTAATAATATAGAAAAAATTTTTTCCCTTGTTATAACTATACCATCCTTTAATTTAAATAATTTTTTTGATAATTTTTTAATTGATTTTTCAATTTTATAAATATTTTCAATTTGATTATTTATATAAATAAAATTTGAATATAAAATTATCTTTTTTAAACCTTTTAATATTTGTTTATTGTCTTCTCCAATATATTTTTCAATTAATTTATTAATAATTATATTTCCATCAATTATATCATTTTTAATATGTATGAAATTTATATGTTTTTTACTACAATGTTTTATTATTTTTTCATACATTTCTAAAGAAATAAAATCATTATTTAATATTAATAAAAGAAAATTTATTTCAATTGATTTATCAATTAAAATTTGTATACATGCATCACTTAATAATTCTTTTAATAAATTAATATTTCCTTTATTTATTTTATAAATAAATGATTGAAAAAGAGAATATTGAAAAAATTTTGAAAAAAAAAATTTATTTTCATTATAATAACCAAATTGATAATATGAATTAGGGCAAAATAAAAAAATATTATTTTGAAGTGAAAATAAATGTGATGATGGAATTGAATTAGTTTTTATATTTATTTGAAATGAGTTTTCTAAATAAACTAAAATTTTTTGATTAAAAATTGGAACACAATAAATACTAAAATTCTTTTCATCATATATACTCTCTATTTCTTGACCAATAAATAAATTCAAGTTTGAAGATATATATTGATATTTATAAATTATAATATAACAATTTTTTTGATTCATTATGTATTTTCCATTCATTTAATAATAAATTTAAATTATTTTAATTAAAATAAAAAAAATAATTAAAAATTTAAAATCCTTAATATGAATGAATATATAATTTTAAAATTTTATTTAAGATAATAAATTAATTTAGATATTATACTTTTCATTACCAAATAGACATGTTTTTTTAAAATTTGATTTATTTAAATAAATTTTTTATTTTATTCCCAATATTCTTAGTAATATTAGAAGCTTTAGATTTAATATTTTTTGTAGTATCTTTGATTTTATCTTTTGTATTTGTAATTGTATTTTTAACATTATTAAAAAAACTTGAATTATTTTTTTCATCTTTTTTATTTATTTCATCTTCTTTTTTATTTTTTTCATCTTCTTTTTTATTTTTTTCATCTTCTTTTTTAATTTTTTCATAATCTCCTTTGAAAAAATTATTTGATGAATTAATAATTTTTTGAGTATTATTCTTTAATACTTCTCCACTGTGTTTTATAGATTTATTCAAAATTGAGATTACATTTTTAGCAGTTTCACTGTTATAAGCAGTTGAAATTTTTTCATAAATATTTTTTGTAAAATTATTAGTAATATTTAAATAAAACTTGCCAAATTTTTTGGAAAAAAAATTGAATATTTTATTACTTGAATAAATTAATTCTTTCATTTTTGTTAAGAAAGGTTCCAAAAATACTTTTAAAATTTTATAATTCTCCATTACATAATTTATTATATCTTTAGCAAAATAATTAATATAATCAAGAGCTAAATCTTTATTATCAACAAATAAATTTAGTAAAGTTTTTACTGGTTCGTTAAAAAGAGATTTAATATTAATTTGATATAATATTTTTAAAATTGTTTTTATTTTATTTGGAATATTATATTCAGGATATATATTAATTGCTTTATTTATAGTTTTTTCAATTTGATCTCCAACTTCTCCAATTTTATTTAAAACATCCTTAATTATTTTAGTAGTATTTCTTGTATAATTTAATGAAACAATGTCATATTTTTTATTGAATAAATATAAATTAATATCAAATTTAATTCTTGATTGTTTATCATTTAATATATCGAATTTCAGTGTTCCTATTAATTTATAAGTAAAAAGTTTTTTTTTAAACAATGTGATACTAAAATGTTGTTTTTTTATTTGGTCTTCAATATATTTTTTCCAATAATTACTTGAATTTGAAGATGATGAAAAGTATTTATAATCATTATTTTTAAAAGGACATAATTTTTTTGATTGATATATTGAATATAATATATTAATTGAATTTTCAATATCATAATATTCAAATTCATTTTCTTTATTTTTTTGATTTTCTGTTTGAGAATTAATTTTAAACAATTTATTTTTATTTGAGAAAATAATTTGATTAATATTTTGAATTAAGGAAATAAAATCAAAATTAGATATTTCATTATGTTTATAAATCTTTAATATTCCTTTCTCTGAAAAAGTAAATTTGATAAAAGGAAAATTAAATAAATATTTTAATTGTTTTGATTTAGTATTCTCTTTATTTAAAAATATTTCAATTAAATTAAAATTAGGTTCTTCAAAATCATTAATATTTAGATAATTAGGAATCAAGCTATAATTTTTGTCTTTTAATAATGTTAAAAAATTTGAATAATTTTTATTATTAAAATCTTCATTTTTAATATAACTGATATCATTTATTGAAAAATTCAAAAGAATAATCCAAGCTTTATTATAATCTTTATCGAAAGAATAAATATTAAATAACATATCTATAAACATATTTTCTGATTGAATTTGATTTGCATTATTTAAATCATAATTATTTGAATTTTTTTGAAATTTAGTAAATCTATATATTTGATTTATTGTTTTATCTCCTCTACAATTATACAAGAGCAATGCAAATAAAAACACATATGTTATAAACTTCATTTTAATTAAATTTCAATGTTGTAATATTATAATAAAAATAAAAAAAGTAGGAAAAAAAAATAATTTTAATATTCTAAAGAAAAAAATTATTAATTTATATATTTTGGAATTATAAATTAAAAATAAATATGGAAAATAAAAAATATGAAATAAAAATAAATATTGATTTTTTAAATATAATCATTCATTAATTGATTAAAATAATTAATTGATTAAAAAAAAATTAATTATTTTGAAATTTTATTAGAAAAATATCTAATTAAGAATATTCCTGAAACATGAAGAGAAAATAAAGCAATTTGTTTTGATACTTCTTTTATATTATTTATAATTTTTTTTTTATGATATATTTTTTCTAACTGAGTCATATTTTTAGTATTTTTTTCCCCATTTTCTTTACCAATCATTTCTTTTATTGTTTTTGATAATTCTTTTTCAACATTTGTTTCAGGATATTTATCATTAATATTTTTATTATTCTCATGATAAGAATGAACAGCAATCATTTATATTTTTAAAATATATTCAAAATAAAATAAAAATACAATAAATAAAAAAAAAAAAAAATTAATTTTTTATCATTTAAAAATTATTAAAATCTCAAAAAATAAAATAATGAATCAAAAACCCTTGAATTATAAATCTTTCTTTATTTATACCCAAGACTTTTTAAAATTTGAGTAAAATCATTATCATTTTCAACACAAGTACTAACATCATAAAAGAATTGTTGAAAAGCAAAATCATAAATCATATCTCCAGTTTTTAAATCATCCCAAGCAATTAAATAATCTTTTTGACATTGTGGAACACTTCTTAAAAAGTGAGTAACATCAGGATGAAAATTCATATCAGTCATACTTTCAATAACAGCAAAAGATACAAAACTACATCCAGGAGCTTTAACTTGATTATTAAAGTTTTCAATTTCTTTTTTCCTACTTTCACTAACTTTTCTAAAATCATTAAAAACTTGCATATAATTAATAATATTAGAATAAACTTTATCATATTTTTTAAAAATTTGAACTATTTCACTATTATTAATAGGATAACCTGCTCTTGAACATAAATTTTTAAATTCCATACTAGTAACCATAAAACTCTTTGATATCATATTAAAATTCCTTTTTAACATTCTTAATCCTAACCATCCTTTTTTCATTATTTGACCATATAATGAATCATCAACATCATCTAAATCTCTTACTCCATAATTCATTGAAAAATATTGATTTTCTGGATTAAAATCTTCTAATTTTTCTTCTACTTTTTCTTCAACTTTTTCTTCTTTTATTTCTTGTTTTTTATTATATCCACCACCATAAGGATTATCATATGCATTTTGATAATATTGAATAGCTCCTCTTGTTAATTGTAAAGGTTGAGTAAAAGCATGTGATTTTTTCCATGGATTATCTCCTTTAATAAAACTTCTATAAACATCTCCAGTATTAATATGATTTAACCAAAACTTTTCAGGTGTTTCACCATCTTTACTTACTTCACTACTTTTTTTAGGTTCACCATCAATATTAACAGCATCTTTTAATTCAACTTGTTCTTCAGCAGCAGAACCCATTTTTTTTAATTTTTCAATTGGGATTATTTTAATAGCTTTTTCCCAAGGAACTTTTAAATAATCTTGTGTATATAAATGACGAACACCAACATAATTATATTCAGGTTTAGGAGCTCTTGGTTTTTCTAAATATTCATATTCTTTTGGTTTTTCTATTATTTTTGGTTTTTTTGTCTTATCAGCTGATCTTGCTAAATAATCGTTTAAAAATGCTAATTGTTTTCTCTCATCTAAAGGTGGTTTATTTGATTTTGGAATTTTTAATTTGACTTCACCATAATGACTATTTGATGTATCATATGATTTATCTGGATCTTTTTGACCTATTATACGAGCAAATGTATTATCTCTTGGCTCGGAACTTGTGTGACTTGTTTCTGGATCAAAGGTTATTTTACCATAGTTAAATCCACGAACTGAACGAGTTGTTCCTGTTGCTCTACGAAGCTCATCTTCTTCAAACCAGTTATCTATTAATGTACCATTTGGTCTGGTTAAAACTTTGTTATATATGTTTGTCATTTTTTATTTTTTTTTGTTTTTTTTTTATTTAAGTTATTGTTTTATTTTATTAATTTTTATTTTTTTTTTTTGAGGTTTTATATTTTTTTTTTATGATTTAATGTTTATTATTTTTAAGATAATTTTTTTTCTTTTTTTGGTTTTTTTATTATATATTAAATATAAAAATGTTTGATAAAGCACTTCAATCAATAAAAAATACATTTAAAGAGACATTCAAAGTATATAAATAAATTATAAAATAAATAGACAGGTTCAAAATTCATAATAAATGGAAAAGAATATACAGAAGATAAATTAATAGCAGAAGGAGGATATGGTTACGTATATGAAGTATCAGATAATCGTGGAAATAAATATGCATTAAAGAAAATGAATATATTATCAAATCAACAACTTCAAACAATAAAAAAGGAAGTATCAATATGGAAACAAATATCAAAGAATCAAAATATAGTTCGTATGATAGATTGTTCTCAAAATGAAAACGAAGTAGATATTTTAATGGAATTATGTACAGAAGGTTCTCTTTTAGATTATATAAATAATGCTAAAGGAGATATAACAGAAAAAGATGCATTAAGAATAATAAAAGAAATTTCAAATGGATTATATGCAATGCATAGTCAAAAACCACCAATTGCACATAGAGATATAAAAATAGAAAATGTATTAAAATTTGGAAATAATTTCAAATTATGTGATTTTGGTTCTGCATCAACAGAAGTTATGATTCCACAAAATGAAAGTAAACAATCATTAAGAGAAAAATTTGATATTTATGATAAGACAACAACATTTATGTATAGACCACCTGAAATGGTTGATGAATATTGTAATTATACAGTTAATGAAAAAGTTGATATTTGGGCACTTGGGTGTATTTTATTTACAATTTTATTTAAACAACAACCTTTTCAAGATGCTCAAAAATTAACAATTTCTACAGCAGATTTTTATATTCCAAAAGAAGCTACAAAGTATTCTGAAAAAATATTTGATTTTATTAGATTAATGTTAACTCCTAATCCTAATAATAGACCTAATATTACTCAAATTTTACAATATATTAATAATTGGAATAATATTAATCAAATTCCATTAAGTAATGAAGTAATTAATATTAAGAAGAGACAAATTAAAATTTTTAATGAGAAAAAAAATACTAATAGTAATAAGGAAATTTCTTTGGATGATTTAGAAAAAGCAAAATTGTCTATTATGAAGGATTTAAAAAAGAAAAATAAATATAAAAAAAAAGATAATAGTGATTTAAATGATATTTTTGCTGATGATGATGAAGGTTATCAAAAAAATGATAATAATTTAGTTGGTGGTGATAATAATACAAAAAATAGAAATTTAATTGATACACAAAATACTCATCAAAATAAACCTATGTTATTTGATTTTAATTCTGGATTTGGAAATAATAATAATAATAATCAACAAAATCAAAATAATTTTGGTTTTGATTTTGGAGGAAATTTTAATAATAATCAAAATCAGAATCAAAATATGGGATTTAATTTTAATCAAAATCAATTTCAGAATAATAATAATAATAATATGGGATTTAATTTCAATCAAAATATTAATCAACAAAATAATAATTTTAATTTTAACTTTGATCAATTTTCAAATAATAATAATAATATGAATAATAAACAACAATTTAATAATAATATGAATAGAAATTATAATAATCAACAACAGTTTAATAATAATAATATGAATTTTAATGCTGGTCAACAAAATAATAATATGAATTTTAATAATAATCAACAAAATAATTATATGAATTTTAATACTAATCAACAAAATAATAATATGAATTTTAATAATAATCAAAATATGGGAATGAATTTTTCTTCAAATAATAATAATTTCAATAATAATAATTTTAATAATATGAATTTTCAACCATTAAATGATAATATGCCACAAGAAAAACAATCTCAAAATCAAAATAATCAAAATATTTTTGACTTTTTCAATACAAAATAAATAAATTATTTTTATAAAATATTAAAAAATAGTTTCAATTTCTTTTTTAAATTATTTATAAAATTTATGAAAATGAATGTGTATTATTTGAAAAAAGTATTTTCAATAATCTTTTATTTTCTCCTATTTTTTTCATAACATCTTTATTTGTTTTTTCTAAAACAATATTTTTTTTTGGAAAGACATTTTTTTCATATCTTATTAAATTTGTTTTTTTTGGATTTTGATTAGGAATATTAATTATATTTTTTTTATGTTTTATATTTTGTATTAATAGTTTTTCTAATTCTTGAAAATTTTTTTTTTCGTTATTTTCAATTTTTAAAAATGAAATTTCTTTTGAAGAATGTGATCTTTTTTTAATAGGAATATTTTTTATTTTATCATTAGATTGATTTTCAAAAATTTCATCAAAATAATCTTTTGGTTTATTTTCCATATTTATATTTTCATTATTTTCATTTTTTGAATTAATAATTGAATTTTTTTCATTTTTTTCTTGTTTTTGAGAACTTATAATAATATTATAAAGTGAATTTAATTTTTCATTTATTGAATTATTTTTTAATTCAATTTTATCATTTGAATTATTTTTTAATTTCCTAATATATTTATTTATCTTTTTTGAGTTATTATCTTGTTTATTTTTACTTTCATCATCAATTAAAAAAGTTTTCTTTTTTGAATTTGAAGTATTATATCTATTTAAATTTACTATAATTTTATCTTTTATAATTGATAATGATTCATAATCACATAATTCATTTATATTTTTTTTATTTAAATCATTATTTGAACTAAGTGTATCTTTATTTATATAATCTTCATTTTCTTCTTTAATAGAATTATTTGAAAAATATTTTGAATTAAATTTTTTTTTTAATATTTCAAGATCTTGTATTTTCTTTGATGTAAATTCTTCAAATGAATTATCAATTGGATGAATAATATCTTTTAATTTAAAATTTAAATTCAATTCATCAATTCTATTTAAAAATGAATTATTTCTTATTATTTCATCATCAAAATCATCCCAATCAATTGTTTTTGATAATGAAGTTCCTTTTAAAAAACTTGGTTCTTCTTTATTAAATATATTATTTTTATTATTTTTTTTTAAAGTTAATTCAATTGTATCCCATTCATTTTCAAAAAAATTTATATCTGTTTTTTGAACTTCTTTTGTTTCATTTTTAAAGGAAAAACTTTCATTATTCTCATTTTCATATCTTTCAATTGTTTTCTTGATTTCTTTATTAAATTCCATTTGAAAAAAATATAGAATAATATTTAAAAAAAATTATAATATATTATTTTAAATTCATATTTTAAAATTCTTAATAATATACTCTAATTTATTTTTTTTCTTTTTATATTATATTAAAAATTTTAATATCTCTATCAGAATTATGATTAATACTATTTCCTATATTATTTTTTTTTACTTTCATACTATATTCTCTTGTTCTTTGAGATTTACTTTTAATATATTCAATCCAATTTTTTTCTTTTTTCTTTATATTTTTATTATTATTATATTCATCATTATTTATATTACTAACTGTTGAATATTCTCTATCTGATAAATCATTTATTATTTTATGTTTTTGAAGATGATTATTATTTATTGTTTTATTTGTATAATCTTGATTTAAAGAAACATTTCTTTTTTTTTTATTATAATTTTTATTATATTGAATTAATGTATTTGAAATATTATTTTTATATATTGAATTATATTGTTTTGTGTTATTTTTCTTATTACTTGAATTATGATTATTTCTTGAATCTGATGAAAGTCTTTTTAAAGGAATTGAAAATATATTTTCTTGAGAAATATTTTCATTAACTTTTATTATTCTTTCAGTCTCTGGAAAATTGACAATTAAACTATTCATTTTATTTTTTCTATTTGTTAATAAATTCATTTGTAAATGTTTATTAAGTATAAATTTACTAAGTGGTAATTGTGTTAAATTTTCTTTATTATTTGAATTATTAAATATTGATGTATTTCCACTTTTACTTTGTTGAAGTATTAAATTATTATTTCTTGTTTTATTTTCCTATAAATTATTAATTTATTTTAATTTACTTGTGATGAAGGACTTATTGGAATTTGTTGTCTATATAATATTTCTAATCTTCGATATAATTCAATATATTTAAAATGTGCTCCTCCTTCATAAAAATGTTGTTCATTATTTTCTCCATAATATATTCCTTTATATTCATGCATTTTATTCTAAAATTTAAATTATTTAATATTTTTCAATTATTTAGTTTTTTAATTATATTATTCAAATTAATTGATTTAAAAATAATTAAAGTATAGAATAATTCATATATAAATTAAATAATTATCAAAATTGGGGGATTGGGGATTGGGGATTGGG
>JAJMZS010000449.1:0-36570 GCA_023807205.1 Isotricha prostoma | reverse complement strand
TTTAATTTTAAAACAAAAAGGTGAAGTTGATATTGCAAAAGTTGAACAATTAGAAAAAAGAGTTGAAAAAGAAAATAAATTAATGTGGGATAAAAAAAAAGAATTAGATAATTTAAATATGAATATTCAAAATGGACAACAAAAAATTGATGAGAAAATGATGCAAATTGATGTATTGAAACATAATATTGAAAATTATCAATCTTTATTAGGAAAACAAAAAGATGATTCTAAAAAAAAAAAAGATTCTAGTGATAGAAGTGAACAGAAATTTAATAAATTAATAAAAGATAAAAAAGTTAATTTAGATAATACTGATATTGGTGCTGAAATTAGATTAAATAATGAAAAATTAAAAAATAAATTTTTAAAAAATTCTATTGCTATTTTATCAAGTGAAATTGATGAAGTTAAAGATATTTTCAGTAATGAATTACAAGAATTTAATATTCCTTCAAGACCTTTAAGTGAAAAAGCTTCTTCTGTTGCTAGTAATAATTCTAGAATTGGTTCTTAGGATTAATTAAATTTTTTGGATATTGCTTAAATAAATTTTTTATTTTAAAAAAAAAAAGATTTTTTATATATGGAATAATATTTTAGTTTCTTTTTTTTTTAATATAGTTTTTAAATAATATGGGAGAATATATATATTTATAATATGTTATTGAGTTTTTTATTTTTTAATTTTCTTTTATTTCTTCATTTTTTATTTCTTCTTTTTTTATTTCTTCTTTTTTTATTTCTTCTTTTTTTATTTCTTCTTTTACATTATTTTGGTTTTTATCTTCATTTGTTTCTGTTTGATTTTCTCCTTTATTTTTTTTATATAAATCATCTAATTTTTTATTAATTTCATCAAAACCTAAATTTTTATCTCTTTGACTTTTTTGTTTATTCATATTCAATGAAAGTTTTTTTAAATCATTTTTAAAATTTTTAATATAGGCATTTTTCTCATTTATATTTGTTAAATCATAATTCTTCTTTTTAAATTCAAATAAATTAACATTTTTATTTTCACTATTATTAATAGAATTTTTTTCCTTTTCAATTTTTTCTAAAAAAGAATTATTTTTTCTTTCAGTTTTATAAATATTTATATTTGTTTTAACTTGATATTTATTAAAATCATTATTTCCTTTATAATTACCATAAATCCCATTAATACTTATTGGCTTTGATGCTACTTTATTTACTTTGTCATTTAAATTTTTAATAGTTTTAATTATTTTATTTTTATTTGCATAAGTTTTATAAATTGAAAAAAAATAATCATCATTATTATTTACTACATTTTGATTATTACTATGTTTAAATAAGATTTTTGAATTATTAAATTCATCATCAAAAACTTTTTTATTATCAGATAAATTTTTAAAAGTAAAATGTTCAGAATTATAATTTGGATTATAGACTGGTCTATTAATTTCTTTTGGTCTTTCTTTTTTATTTTTTTCTTCTTCATTATTTTCTTTTTTATTTTCTTCAAATTCATTTACAGGTTTTATTACAGATTCAATTTTTGAAATATCTAAAATAATATCATTCATGTTTTTTTCTAAATTTTTATTTTCTATTAATTCTGATGTTAATGAACATGATGATAATATTTTTACTCTATTTTTATCTTCTGGTAAATCTTGAGATAAAAATTCTAAATCAGGTGATATTTTTTTTTGAGGTGATATAATATCTATTAATTCTTTTTTCTTTTCTATATTTTCAGTTTTTATTTTTTCTTTTAAATCTTTTAATTGTATTGTTGAATTATTTTCAAAAAGAGAATTTATTTTTTCTTTAATTTCTTTTTCATTTTCTACTTTTTCTTCTACTTCTTTTAATAATTCATCTTTTTTTATTTCATTATTTTCATTTGAAGTTGATATTTTATTATTAATATATTCTTCAAATGATATTTTTGTTACATCTTTTTTAATTGAAATATCATTTTCATTTGATGATTTATTTTCTTCCATTTAATATTATTTATTATTAGTTATAATATTTTTTGTATTTTTGTAATATTTTATTTAAATAATTATATATTATTTATATATATTATATAATATATTATTTTTAAATTTATCCAATTGCAGAATTATTTTTTGCAAAATTTATTCTCATTGGCAAATTTGATTTTATCCAAATTCCATTTTTTTTTATTAATTTTGTAAATTTTGGTAAATGAGGTTTTTTTAATTCTGGTAATAAATTATTATTATAATTATAATAATTATATTCATTGAATGAATATTTATTTTTAATTAAATTTTTATTAAATTTATCAATTAAATCAAATGATTTAGCTTCATTTTCATTTTTAATCATTTTCTTATCACTTTGATATTTATTTGATTTTAAATGAATCAATTTATTTATAAATAAATTTTTTGAACTATCACATTTTCTCACAGAAACAATTTTACCATTTTCAAAACTTTTACTACAATCTTCAACAGAATCTAATAAACTTGAATTATTCAACAAAGATTTATTTAATATAATGTGTTTACAAGATGAAGCTCTATCACTAAATAAAAGTTTCTTATTTTGAGATTGCACAAAACTTTTAATTTTCCTATTTGAAGAAATATTAGAATTAGAAGATAAAATAGTAGTATTATCATCTAAATTATGATTAATTACACTTTCTTCAATATTTTCCAAAGAATTTTTATTAAAACTATCATTTTTTACTTTATTTTTATTAATATTAACAACTTCTTCTAAAATATCTTTAAATTCAATATTAGAATATCTATTATATAATTTTGAATATTTAAAAGTTCCATTTTTTTCTCTATTATTTGATTTAATAGAAACTCCAATTTCAGGATTAAAATAAGTAAAATTATCACCTGAAGGTGGACAACGTGGAACTATGACTTTTCCTCCTTCTCTAACTGGAACAATTTTAGTTTTAATTATTTTTTTTATATTAATATAATTATTTCCTTTTAATAACTTTTTACTTTCTTTAATCATTTCATTTAATTGACTTATTTTTTCTGATTGTTTTTCTACTGGAATTTTATCTTTTGGAGGTGGATGAAAATTATAAAAATCATCTTCTTTTGGTTTTAATTTTATAAATTTTGTTTTTAATGGAATTTCTTGAAATTCTTTTATTAAATTAAAATTATTATTTGATGATAAATTTATTATTTTTCCATTTGAATCAAATGAAAATTTTTCTGAGTCTATTATAGGAAGAATTGTTTTTTTATTTGGATTTATTTTTACATTTACTAGTTTTGTTTTTTGAAAATCTTTTATTTGTTGTCTTTCAATTTTTGCTCTTAATTGATTTTCATATTGATAACGTAGTGTTTTAATTTCTTTTGGTTCTATATTTATTGGAATATCTTCTATTGAATGTGTTTCGAAACTTAAGTTTGGTTTACTTTTTTTAGTTTTAATTATATCTTTTATTGATGAATTTTCTTTATTTAAATTTATTAAATTTTTATTTGATACTTTTTTAAATGAACTATTTGTTAATTTTTTATTTTTCATTCTTTTTATTTTATTATCTTCTATTATTTCCTTTATTTTATTATTTAACATTATAGTTTTAATATAATTTGATAAATAATTATCGAGAGATATTTTTTGTGGTTCATTAACTTCATTATCTATATCATTATCATTATCATAATTAATATGATCCAATTTAATTAAAGGGTTTAACATACTTTTTATATATTTGAATGTATAATCAGGGTTATTTTTAAAAATTTCTTTGACAAAATATTCATTAATAACTAAACTTATAATTTTCTCTATTATTAATTTAGTAACTATTTCAGACTCAGATTTAATTCCATTATTGTTTATATTATTATAGTTTTTATAATAATAGTATTTTTCAGTATTATCATTTTCATATGACATAATAATTAAAAATGAAATATATTTTAAATTTAAATAATAAAAAATAATATATAATAAAAATAATCACTTTTGATGGAATAAAAAAATTTTTAATTTTATTAAATTATTCAATATATATTTTTTTGTATGTATTATAATTTAAAAATAAATAATAATAATAAATCATTTAAAAAAGATTTAATAATTTAAAACTTTAAATCCTAAAAAAAAGAAAAATAAAATAATCTTCTAAATTTTTTTATTTATTACCGAATTAATCTTTTTCAACGCAAAAAATCCTTGAGTATTATAACTTTTCTCACTTTCATAATTTTCACATAAATATTTAATAGTAACATCCATTTTAAATAACTTTTCCTCACTTAATAATCTACATCTTTTTTTTATAATAGTATCAATATAACTTAAAGTTTGCCCACATAAATTTCTATGAATAAAAAAATCCAACCACTTTATATTTCTATAATTTTTAATTAACTTTGCAAAAACAGTTCCCTGAGTTTTCAAATTTTGTAATGATTCATTAACATTATTATTATTATTTTTTAAATTACTAACATTTAAATTACTAGTAATATAATTATTCAATGCTAAACTAGGAATTTTTTTTTCAATTTGATCTGTAGGAATATTTTTTTTATTAACAATTTTAGTTGAAGTTTTCTTATTTTCATTATCTAATGATTCAGAATATTTACTTTGATTAACTGTAATTCTCTTATTTAATTTTGTAATTCTACCTTCAATAATCTTATTAAAATCATAAACAACTTGAAAATCATGATAAATAAATAAATTTATAAATTTAAATAATAATACTAAAATTTCAGTAAAACCATCAACTCCTCCTGCAATATCTTGTAATTTTTTATAATTTCTAAAATATATTTCTTCATCATTTTCAAGTTTAATAGAAATTCCACCATATAAATTTAAATTAGTCTCATATGAATAAGAATAAGTTTTTGAAAGATATTTTTGTCCAGTATATATTTTTTCTGAATCAAAAACAATACCATTATTACTATAAATTTTAATAGGAGTCATTGTTATATTTGCATTAAAAATAAAACTTTTAGTTAGTGAAAAAGAAATTGTTTTTAATCTATTTTTAATTGGTTTTTTATAATTACTTAATTCAACAGAAGGTTCAGCATAAGTAAAATTTAAAATAAAATTTTGCATTCCTTGATATTTAACATTACCATCAAAACAATCAGTAATATTTATATCTTCATTTTTAAAACAATTAGCCATTATAATTGAATAAAATGTAGTATTTTCATTTTCAATTCCATGTCTTATATCAGGCCAAATAAAATTTTTATCTGAAATATGAGTATAATTTTTAGTAATATTATCATAATAATAACTAATACAAAGTCTAGTAAAATTATAATCAACAAAATCATTAAATTCAGGAAATTTTTGTAAATAATCTTCATCACAAGGTGAATAAACCCAATGTTCATAATTATTAACTTCTTTATTTAAAAAAATCGATTTATTATATTTCATAAAACCAAAAAAAGTCATAAGAGTAGAATCAAATTCATCTTCATATGGAAATCTATCTGAAAATACTGTTATAAAATGTAAAAATCTATCATCATCTATTGGAAATATTCCTATGTCTTTTTCCCATGTTTTTGAATAATATGCTGTTGGATTTTTTCTTTCTATTAAATCTAATGAGAAAATTACTGCTAAAATTCCACCAAATAGTATTAAGAGAAGTGATACTATTCCAGAAAATAAAGAGGAATGTTGATCTTTTTCTAAATGATATAATGTTATATCTGGAGATAAGAAATCAAAATTTTTGATAAACATTTTTTGTTTTTATATTTTATTTTTATTATTTTATCTTGATTATTATAATTATTATTATATGAAAAAAAATAAAATAATTTTTTTTTTTTTGATTTTTTTTTTTATATTATAATTTTATATTTAGAAATTTATATTTTTTATTTGTGTGTTTGTTAATTAAAATTTTAAATGTTTATGATAAATAAGAAATATTAATATAAGGAAATTAATAAGAATATAAATTTTTGTTATTTATTTAAATATTTTATTTTTTTGAGAATGAAAAAAATTTAAAAAATTATGGGATTAAACATGAATAAATGTAAGAATTGTTGTAGTTCAAATGATAATAATGAATATAAATTTGATAATAATGAAAATGGAGGAACTTCTTCAGAAAATAAACACAATAATAAAAGAGAAGATAGTATTCGTGATTTAAAATCATATATAACATTTAAAAATATACAAACAAATTCAATAGGAGAAGATATTTCAAGTATTAATAATGGTGAAAATGGTATTAGTTCACATTTAAAAGGACCAAAAAAAATATTAAAAGTAAATCATCCAAAAATAAATAATTATGAATCAAATAAAAATTTAATAATTAAAATACAATCATTTTATAGAGGATTTATTTATAGAAAAAATATTTTACCTTTAGAAAAAATAACATTAGAAGAAGAAACAATGAATAAATTAAAAGATTTATATAATTTATATCATACATCAAATTTAATAAATATGGAAAATCAATTAGGAATAAAATTTAATGAAGAATCTTATAAAAATTTAATTACTGATACTCAATCAATAAAAAATAATAATATTTCAAAAAAAGAAAACAATTTATATACAAAATTATTAATATTAAAATATGAAGATATAGATTCATTTTATGTAGGAGAAGTAAATATTAACAATGAATTAAATGGACGTGGAATTTTAATAAATAAACAAGGTTGTAAATTAGATGGTACATTTGAAAAAAACAAATTTACAGGAAATGGTAAATTAATAGATGAAGAAGGAAATTATTATGAAGGTAATTTTAAAAATAAAAGATTAGAAGGTAAAGGAATAAAAAAAACAATAAAAGGAATAGTATACAATGGTGATTTTTTAGAAGGTTTAAAAGATGGAAAAGGAAAAGAAGAAACATTAGAAAATATATATGAAGGTGAATTTAAAAATGATAAAAAAAATGGTAAAGGGAAATTATATTATAAAATATTAAAAGATACATATGAAGGAGATTTTAAAGATAATAATATAACAGGAAATGGTTTTTATGAATGGTCAAATAAAGAAACATATAAAGGTACTTTTTTAAATGGAAAAATGCATGGAAAGGGAATTTATAAATGGCCTGATGGAGGAAAATATGAAGGTGATTACTTTAATAATATTAAAGAAGGTAATGGAATTTTTACTTGGTCAAATGGGAAAATATTTCATGGTCCTTTTAAAAATGGAAAACCACATGGAAATGGAATTTTAATTATGAAAGATAAGAAATTTAATGTAACTTTTAATAATGGGAAACTTGATGGTAAAGCACAAGAAATTGAAGATGATAATTATAATGATAATAAAATTGGAGATAATGAATCTGAAGAATCTTCTGATAAAAAAAGTGAAGAAGATGATTCTTCTAATATGAAAAGTGAAAGTTATATTGATTCTAAAAAAGAACAATTTGATAGTTTTCATAAATCTGATGCTGATAAATCAAGTAAAGCTAAAGTAAATTCACCTTTTAGAAAAAATAAAATGTAAAATAAAGATTATATATCAATTTTTTTTATTCAAAAAGTAAAATAAAAAATGTCAAATAAAAAAAACAAATCTTATCAATAATATAATATAATAATTAATTAAAATAAAAATATAAATAATTATAATAATCGATAAATAATATATTTAATTATGGATTCCTCTAGAAGAAAAAATCCAGGTTGCTTAAATTTACAAGTTACAATATTAATATCTTATTTAATTAGTATAATCTCTAACTTTTTATTAATAATAATGATGTATTTTGCTGGAAATGCTCCAGGATATGTTGCACTTGTATTTTCAGTAATTGAAATTTTATTATGTTTACTTTCATTTAAATATTATTTAACTTATACTAGTAATACTATTATTAGATTTAGAAGCTCAACTAGATTTTTTATTTTAGGTTTTGTTGCAACTGGTGTTTGTTATGTTATTGTATTTATTATTTTCATTATCAAATCATATCTACAACAACATATTTATTTCTTTGGTTTTGCAATTATTGCTTGGTTTGTTTTCCATTACCTTCAATTTTCTTTGGTTAATTCATTTATTACTAATTTAGAAGGTAAAAGTGGAGTTACAATATTAGAAAGAGATTTTAAAGAATTAGGTAGTAACTAAATTAAAAAAAATAATAATTATTAATAGTTTTGATATTTAATAAAAATTAAAAAAAGATTTAAAAAAAAATATTTAAAAATCATATAAAAAAAATTTTTAAAAATTACCTCAAATAAATAAAAAAAATTAAAAAAACCAAAAAAAAAAAAAAAAAAGAAAAAAATAAATGTCACTTTCAAAAGATGATTCTCTCTTCCCAACAATACCACTTCCAGAAAATATAATAGACATTCAAAAAAATTATCCAAAACTTCAAAACATAGTAAGTACATGTGACTTAGAATGTACTCTTCACTTACGTGAAATAGCATTAAGAGCACGTAATGCAGAATATAATCCAAAGAGATTTGCAGCAGTAATAATGAGAATAAAACAACCAAAGACAACAGCATTAATATTTGCAAGTGGTAAAATGGTATGTACTGGTGCAAGAAGTGAAGAAGATTCTCGTATTGCTTCTAGACAATATGCTAAAATTATTATGAAATTAGGTTATCCTGTTAAATTTTCTAAATTTAAAATTCAAAATATTGTTGCAAGTTGTGATGTTAAATTTCCTATTAGATTAGAAGGATTAGCTTCTAAATATTTAAAATTTTGTTCTTATGAACCTGAAATGTTTCCTGGGTTAATTTTTCATATGGTTAATCCTAAAATTGTTTTACTTGTTTTTGTTAGTGGAAAAATTGTTTTAACTGGAGCTAAAAATAGAAATGATATTTATAAAGGATTTAAGGAAATTGTTCCTGTTTTACAACAATTTAGAAAGAAAGAATTTGTTACTAGTTCTACTGAAATTAGTGAGGTTAATAATATTGGAGAAAGGTTTAATTTGGATGAATAGGTTTTGTTTGGGTTTTTTATTTTTTATATTTTGTTTGTGGTTTTTTATTTGTTTGTAGTTTTTTTTGTTTTTTTTTATTAGATATACTTTTTTGATAATGATTATAAATGTTATTAAAATATATTTAAATATAATTATTTTAAAATAAACAATTTTTTTCTTTAATTTTTTAATCAAAAATTTATAATTATATTTTATTAGTAAATATATAGTTAATAAAAAATGAAAAAACCAATTGAAATAATTACAATAGTCAAAATAAGAGAAGGTTTTTTTATTGGTGATTTATCTGCAGGGACAAATATAGAAATAATAGAAGAATATAAGATAACTCATATTATAAATGCAACAAATAATAAGAATTTAAATGAGTTTGAGAAAAAAGGAATAAAATATTTAACTTTAAATTGGTTAGAAAATTCAAATCAACAATTATTTACTTTAAATGATGAAAATTTTATAAATATTATGAAATTTATCGAAAAAAATGAAAAAAATGGAGAAGGTTTATTAGTTTTTTCAATTAAATGTCAAAATCGAGCTTGTATTGTTGCAATAATTTATTTAATTAAAATATATAATTGGAGTGTTAATAAATGTATTGAATATATTAAAAGTAAAAAAATTAATGTAACTATTCCTTCTTTTTTTATTAAACAATTAAATGATTTTGAAATTAGGATTAGTTCTAATTCAAAAATTAAAAAATCTTTAACTTGGGAAGTTGAAAATAATAAAATTGATTATGAAGAATTTATTATGAGGAATACTTATATTAATAGTGTTATTTATAAGAAAAAAAGTTTTAAAATTTTTAATAATAAAAAATTTAATAAGAGTAATCCACAAAAAGTTAAGTTTTTAGATGTTGATAAAAAAGAAAATAAAACATTAATAAATAATGAAAATGATTTATTTTTAAAAAAAAATATTGAAGATATTCAAAATCATATTTTAATGAAACCACATAAAAGTTGTTTGAAAAAAAATAAAAATAAAAATAAAAATAATCAAAATCTTAATTTAAATAATACTAAAAATGACCATTTATATTATCTATCTAAGAAAAAAGAAAATAAAAAAGAAAATAATAATGTTAACAATATAATAGGAAATTTATCATATTTAAATGATATAAAATATAAAAAGCATAATCAACAAAATAAAAAAAATTTATTTTTAAAAATATCCCCAAATAAAACAAATTTAAGTTTTCAAAAAAATAATTTACTGAATCAAAATAAATTATCTTTGTTAAATTTACCAAAAAAAATTGATTCATATTTTGAAAAAAATAATAATAATAATAATTATCCAATACAAAAAAATATATTAAGTAATAGTTGTAATAATATATTTAATCATAAAATAAATAAATTAAAATTACCTTTGTTTTCTCCTCATTATGATTCACAAAAATCACAAAAGATTAATTTCAGTATAAGTCAAGACAAATTCTTTTTTAGAATAAAAAAACCAAATAATGTCCCAATTAAAATAAATAATAATAATCAAAATTTTCATTTATTATCTCCAAAATCAGAGAAAGGAAAAGATATTTTTAGAAAATATAATGAAATTGATTTAATAAAAAGGCCATTAAGTACTTCAAAAGATAAAAAGTTACAAATGAATAATAAAACAAAATTAAACAGATCATTATCACCAATGATGAAAAATTATAATTTAAGATATTATAATAATGAAATTTTAAATAATTCTCAATATCCAAATTCAATTTTTAGTTTTTCAATTGAGAATTTTATAAAAATTAAAAATTGATATTTGATTTTTACAATTTTATGTTGAGTAAAATATTTCTTTCAAATTTGTTAAATATAATTTGTTAATATATATATAATGTTTAATAATTTATATATTATTTACTCTTTTTAAAATATTATAATGTATTAATTATATTTTGATCTTTTTGATTTATTTCTGAAGTTTCTGATATGTCATTTTGAGGAATAGGTATTTCAATTTGTGGAAATTCATTAATTCTTTTTACAAAAATATGATTTTTTATATAAAATATACAATTTTTAATTATATCTTTTACTATTTTTCTTTTTATATAACATATTATTATAAAAATAAATATATTAATTAATAGTAAAATATATTTCAAATTAAATTCTTTTTTTATTTCTTTTTCATAAATATTTTCCATTGTAGTTTCTGTAAAATTTAAATTAAAAATATTAATTTTTGGTGAATCAAATAACCATTTAAATTTTTTTATTGAATTATCTATCAATATTTCTGAATAAAAAGAAATATTATTAGTTATTTTAAATAATTGAATTTCACTTTTATTATTAATAATTTCCATAAATTCTTTTCTATTAATAATAAATTCAAAATTAAAAGATTTATTTTTCAAACTTTCAATATTTTCATTTAATTTAAATATAAGAAAAGTTGAATTTTCATTACATTGTTTTTCTTTATTTGAACTAATAAAACATATAGAATAAACTTTACTTAATTTATTATTAGTAAAATTTAATTTCAATTCAATTACATTTTTATTATCATAATCCCCAAAACCTCTATTTTCAAAATTAACAACAAAATATAACAAAACTTGTTCTTCATTACATTCTTTTTTATAAGTAAACTTCCTTTTATTAAAATTACAATAAGCATAAAATCCTTTTTCAATATTTCCTTTAATAAAAAAATGACTTTTTTGAATAGTATACAAAGCACTTTCTAAATTTTTTTGACAAATATCAAAAGTAATATTTTTATTAGGATAAAATTTTTCACTATTTCTATTTCCATTTCCCAATTCAGGACTAAAAGTTAATTTATTCATTTTCCCAAAAAACCAATCAGTAGCATCACCATTTGTAGTATAATTAATTGCTTTATCTCCATTACCAAAAATATAACCTTTAGGATAATTTGCTTCATTATTAAATTCATTATAAATTTTATAAAATTCAAAATAATTTTCTTTTAATTTATTTATATTATCTTTTGATTTTAAATAATTAAAAGGTGTTATTACTAAATTTCCAAAAGTATGATAATTAATAACTATTTTAACTTCATTATTATTTTCTATAAAATTTTTAATATTTTGAGTCTCTGGTTCTGAAAAAGGTTTTTCACCACGATAATCTTCTTCACATGGATTATCAGAAGATCCTTTATTATCAATTCCAAAATAATAATCATAATTTCTATTTAAATCAATTCCTAATGAATCATTATCACATTTTATTTTATTATTTGGTTTCCTATTTTTTCTTATTTCACAATTTTCTAAATTATGATATTTTTCATATTCTTCTGAATTATATTTGTAACCATCAATATTTATTATTGGAATAAAATATAAATTTATATTATTTAAGAAATTTGTTCTAAAATTTTTTGGAAGAGAAATTAAATATAATATTATATATATATTCATCATCATTGCTACTGGTTCTCTTGCATGATGCATTCCTGTAAATAATATTCCTGATTTTTTACTTTTTGAATTTGATTTAAATGAAATTAAAGGCATTTGATTTTTTAAATATGTTTCTCCTATTGATGATGTGTTTATTATATCTGGGAAGTCTTTTGATATTTTTTTTGTAAAGTTTATATATTGATTATATGATAAATATGCATTGTTCATTTCTAGATTTGATAAATATTTTTTTAATAAAGATTTAAATGCCTTTATTTGGTTTTTATATTCATCATTTATTTCATATTGAAATGAATTATTAATTAATATAATTAATAGAAATAATAATTTCAAAACCATTTTTTTTCCTCCTAAAAAATAGAAAAAAATATAATCAAAAAAAAACCCAAAAATTAAAATCAAAAAAAAAAATAAAAAAATAATAATTAAAAAACTTAAAAAAAACTAAAAAAAAGAACAACTAAAATGTATACATATCAATATAAAGAAACTTCTCCTTTCACATATCAAAAATTTTCTTTTCTGGAATTTTTAACAAACCTTTCAAAAAGAGATATATATACAACAACACCAATGCCAAAATTATCTCCAGATATAAATCATGCAATAAAAACAATAATATTTAAATTAGGATTAGAATTAACAATAATAACATCTCCAAAATTAATAGATCATAAAACTTGGTGGTATAAATTAGAACCAGTAACAGAAAATGATATAAATTACTATTTACCATTATTAATTTTAGAATTATCATTATATTCAAAAAATTTTTTTCAAAAATTAAAATTAAAACAAATTATTTTATGTAATTCAATAAATTTAAGTACATTAAATACAGAAGAATATAGAGCAGCTTTACCAGATTATGATTATGATATTAGAGGAATGGTTTTTTCTGCAAAAGAAAGAAAATTAAAATATATTAGAAATATTATTCATAATCAAATTTTTCATTATTATTATTTTGTTGATAATGGTAAATTTGATAATATTGATTCTTCTTGGGAATATTTTAATCCTAAAGGATTTTATTATGGAAATATGGAAACTTGGAATGATAATGATTTATTAGATAATGATTATAATTCTAATAATTGTTTTGTTAGTGAATATAGTAAGAAAAGTTTAGCAAATGATAGAGCTGATATTTTTTCTTTTATGATTATTAGTGGAATTGATATTAATGATTTAGGAAAGAGAGAAGGAGTTTTTGGAAAATGTGTTATTATTAAGAAAATGTTAGAAAAATTTGATAAGGAAGATTTTACTATTGGAAGAAATGATTTTTGGAATAAAGCAATTTTATTTAAAAAAGAAATTTGTGATATATATTATCCTATTATTTGAAAAAAAAAAATTGAAAATTAAAATTTTAAATAATACTTTAATTATAATAATAATATTATTTATATTATATTTAATATGGTATATCCTTATTAATAATATTAATTTTAGAATTAACTAAATTAGCAATTATTAAATTAATATTTTTTTCATCTTTAATATCACATTGAATACATTCATAAAAATTATTCTCATCATTTTTTCCTTCAATACCAAAATTCCTTAAATCATAATTTTTTCCAGAATTATCTTTAGTATCCATAATCCATAATTTACAATAATTAAATCCAGAGAAAGAAACAACATATCTATCATCAACAATAAAAACAGAATTATTAATCATTTCTTTAGGAGATTCTTTTTCAATTTTAGCAACATTAAATTTATGAAGTTTTCCTTCATAAAATTTTGCAAATTGAACTAATTCTGTAATATTCTCAATTTTTTGTTCTAATGAAGTATATCCTCCAATAATATATAAAATCCCATTTTGTGAAGTTGAACCACATTTAAATCTTGGTATAAAAGTAAATTCTGAATATTTTATTTTTTCAAATTTATATATTGAAATATCAAATATTATACAACTTTTTTGTATTTTTGATTTTTCTTTTATATTAAATCCACCAAAAAACATTATTTTATTTTGTTCAAATATTGTTGTGTGATCTTTTATTGGAATATAATCTATTATTTCTGTTATATTTAATTCTGGAAGTGATATTGGAAAATATTCTTTTATTTTTAAATCATATAAACCTGAATAAATATTTTTTATTTCTTTATCTTCGGTTTTTGCTAAAAATATAAAGTAAATTCTGTCTAATGTGTAACAATGACCTATAAGAAATAAATTATATTGAGATGATATTTGTTTGTGATTTATTGTTGCTATGATATTGTTTTCGTTGTCTATTATTTTTATGTTATCTTTTTCTTCTATTATAAATAAAAATTTTGATTCATATTTTCCAATGTAATTTCTATTCATAAATGATTTAAATTAAATAATAAATTTAAAAAAATAAGTAATATAAATTAAAATTAATTTAATCTTAATTTTCAAATTATATTTTTCCAAAAAAAAAATATATTTAAAATTAATTTCAATATAATAAATTATTAAATTTTATTATTACAGTTTAAATTTTACTCATATTATATTTTATAAATCATTTTTTTATTATTTTTCTTCAATAGGAATATTATTAATAACATTTTTAACATTATTAATTTGAAGAAGTTCTTTTGATTTCAATTTTTCAGGATATTCTTTTTTTTTAGACATTCTTCTATATATACTAGAAACTCTTTGATTACCTGTATCCATACTTTGTTTATTTTTTATTTTCTTTTTTGTAACTGGAAGATTAACAATTTCTGATACAATTTCATTATCTTTTGATATTCCTTTTGGAATAATTGATGACCATTTTATTAAATTATCTTCTTTTGATAATTCAATTTGAATATCATCAATTACATTATAACATTTTTTATCTTCTCTTCCATTATCTATTTGTCTTAAAAGTATTTTTGGTTCTTTTAATTCTATTTTAACTTTTATATTTGGTGTATTACCTAAAAATTCAAATTCTTTTTTATCATTTTTTTCTTCATTTAAATTAAAATATCCTCCTAAATTAAATTTTTGAACATCTTCAACCCAATTTTCAATATCAAAATTATCTAATTCTTCATAATTATAAGAAACTATATTATCTTCATAAAAGATATCTAAAAATTTAATAAAGAATAAAACTTTATTTAAATATTTTTTAATTTGAATAAATTTTACCATTTGAGAAAAATTAAAATGAACAATATATTTATCTTCATGTTTTAGATTATAATTAGTAATTGTTACATAAGCATAAATTGGTTTAAAAACTAAAATTGAATTTACTAATTCTTTATCTGTATTTATATTAATTAATTCAAAATTATTAAAATTAAAAATTTTTAATTTTGGATTTCTAAGATATATTTGAATATAATTTAATATAGAATGAGATGCTAAATTTTCTATTAAAGATCTAAATCTTTTAAAACTTGATAAATATTTTATTATATAAAAATCCCAATTTAAAAAATTATTTTCAATTAAATAAAATAATAATTCATAATCTATAAATTGTTGAACTCTAATTGAATTTGAAGGTATTGAAAAAGTAATTAAAGGAAGATTAATTGTTATTTTATATAATTTATTTGGAGTTGACCAAATAAATTGATATATATTATAATATAAATAATTTGATATTTTTTTATTTTTAGGATAAATATTATTAAAACTTTTTTTAAAATTTTCAGTTGTTTCTTCTTCTGATTTAATTAATAGAATTTGATTTGTTACTTGAGGTTCAGTTATATAAATTTCATTTTCTAATTTTTTTTGATTATCATTTTCATTATTATTAATATTATTTGTAATTTCAAATGATTCAATTTCATTAACTATATTATTTTCTATTTCATTTAAATATGATTCATTATTTCTTAAAAATATATAAAGTGCTTCTTTTTTTAATTCAATTTTTTCAAAATTATCATCAAAATAAATAACACTTGTTAATATTTTTTTAAATATTTCATCTCCATTTATATAAAAAATTGGTAATAAATTAAAAGGTAACATTATTTCTTTTTTTTGTGGTTTTATTTCATCATTTGTAATATCTTCAAAAGTTATTGATAATGATTTAATATTTAAATTCATTTTCTTTTTATTTTTCCAAAATACATAATTTTCATCAAAAGAACTAGTTTCATCAGTATTATTTTCATTTTTTAACTTTTCAATTCTATCACGTATAATTTTATTAATTTTTTCTTTTTCACCAAAAATCTCTTTTTCATTATATTTTAAATTATAATATTTTTTATCAAAAAAAACATCTCTTTGAAATTGATTAAATGCATTTCCAATTTTACCAATTCTATAATATCTTTGTGTAACAATATAAGGAATATTTGCTAAATTTTCATTTAAATTTAATTTTGATAAATTTAAATTTTTAATACTTATTTTAGATGATGTTGCTATTGATGACATTAAATCACCTTTTTCATTATATAAAGGACATAATTTTGGAATTTGATTTGATCTAATATGTTCTCTTCTTATTTTTTTCATTTCTTCAATTTTAGGTTTTTTTATTAATATAGTTGAACGATTTGTTAAAGTTGGTGATGTTAATAATGGAAGTTGATTTGAAAAAAAATTATCTTTTTGTTCTACATAATAATTATGAAAATTTCTTGAATTTTGAATTACTCCTTTTGTTACTTTTAATATTGAATTTAAATTTCTTTCATTTGCTATTTCAGTTTTCATTTTTTTTAATTACTTTAATAAAATTGAAAAAAAAAAAGTTTCTTCAATAAAAATAAATATTATTTTATAATATATTATTTATCTCTTCTTCTCTTATTTTTATTATTTATATTTTTTTCATTAATATTATTTCCTCTTTCACTTGCTTGTTTAATTTGTATACTTTTTGATAATTCTTTTTCAATTTTTTTATTTTTTTCCATTTTTAACATTTCAAATTCTTTCATACTAAATAAATTAGCTTCAATAAAAGTTCTTCCAACTTGTAAATCAATTTTTTTATTTTTAATAACTAAAGGTCTTTTTAAAAGAATAAGAGTACCAAATTTACTTTTTAAATTTCTAATTAATAATCTTCCTGTATTTTTATCATAATGTAATAAAGCATGAATTCTCGAAACACTAATATCATTAATTCTAACATCACTTTCATGTCCTCTTCCAATTTTTATTATATCATCATTTAATGAAATAACATGAATTGATTTAATATTACAATTTTCTTTAACTTGATTTAATGATTCAAATATTATATAATCTCCTTTAGGTTTTTCAATATCAATTAAATTAAAAATTTGTTTTTTTCCTTCAATTTTAAATCGAACTAAAAATAATTAAATTATATAAATAATAAATCTTACATGGATATGGAGTTTTACAAATTTCACAATTAAATGATTTAATATTATAACTTTTAACAGTTTTTTTTTCATTTTCTTTAATTATTAATTTAGTTTCCATCCATTTTTTAATACAAAAATAATGTGCAAATCTAATTCCTCCTGTACAACAACATAAATTAACTAAAGGATTATCATTACTATTATCATTACAATAACAAATTTTACACATATTTTCATCTTCATTTTCATTTAAATTATTTTTAGCTTCATAAATAAAATTAAAAACTGAATCTGAATGAATATTTATTTTTTCTATATTATATGATAAATTATCTTTTGGTGTTTCAATATCAATTATATTTTTTTTATCTGGTATGTGAATATGATTTAATGCATATTTTACTCTTCCTAATTTAATAATGTCATTTTTACATAAATGGTAATCATCATTTATATTATTTATTGTTTGTATATTTGTTGAATTTGATTCTTCTGATTTTAAAACATACCATATTTTATTTGAGAGATTTGTTATATTTTCTTCTGTTGGTTGCATTAAAAATTGAATTGGGTTTTCTATAATGAAAGTAGAATATTTTTCATATTTTATATTTAAAATTAATTCTTCATCATTTTCTATTTTTTTCTCTGGTGATTTTGTCTGAAGGTCATTTTTTTTTCTTGTAATCTTAACTGAGTCACCTAATACTAAATTCATTTTTTTTATTTGTTCTGATTCATAATCATATAAACCATGACTATCTCGTAACCAGGTTCGAGTTAATAAACATAAAATTTGCCTATTTTGATGGTTGTTATTAATTGACATTTTCTTTTAATTGATGAATTATTTATTTTTTATTTAAATTTATATTTATATACATTATAAAAAAAATAATTAAAAAATAAAAATTAATTAAAAAAATAATAAAAAATAAAATATTAGAAATCATCAAAAAATTTTATTTTTTATCAAATAATTAATAATTTAAATAAACTGAAAAAGCAAAAAAAGCTTTTAAAAAAATGTTAACAACTCTTATTTTAACAATGAATTCTTTTCTTAACAAGCATAAAATCAGGTTTAGTTCCAGCTTTAAAGCATCTAATTCTCTTATTATTAATTTTAAAATTGGAAGCACCAGCAATATTTAACATTCTATTAACAGAATTAGGTACAATAAATTCAACAAAAAGATCATTTGGTGTAGAATTTTTTTTTTGACCAACTTTTCTTCCTCTTATTTTTCTTATATATAAAGGAATACCTAAATGACTTTGTTTTGTTTTTATAATTTCTTTTTCTTTTTTTAATAATTCATTATAAATTAATTTTTCAGAAATATTACCTGCAGACATCCAAACTGTTCTTTCTAATCTTTCTGGATTTAAATAATATAAATTTTGAAAAATATCTAATTTTAATTTTTTTGTATATGAATTAAATTTATCTTTGTAAAATTTGTTTATAAATTCATCTGTAAATGGATTTTTTTTTAGTTCAATTTCTTCTAAAGGAATAGTTGTTTTTGAATTTAAATTATCTAAATTTGATTCAAGTGAATTATTTCTAATAAAGTTATATTTAACTCCTAAATATTTTAATTTGATATTGTTATTTTCTTTTATTCCATCCATAATTGAATTAAAACCAACATTTCTAATTCTATTATAACCAATATCTAATTTTTCTAAAGTTGTATTTTCTTTTAAAATTTCACCAATTCTTCTTGCACCATTTACATCAAATAAATTATGATATAAATTCAAATATTTAATTGTTTTATTTGTTTTTAAAACTTGACATAATCCCTCAATTCCACTATAACCAAGTAAATTACAACTTAAATTAAGAGCTTCAATATGAAAATGTGGATTTGTTTCTTTTTTATCTTTTATTTTAAATGCATTTAAAAATGATTTTAAAGTTTCACCATGAATATTACTATGAGAAAGGGAAAGATATTTTAATTGATTTTCATCTTGTAAAGCATTTGTTATAATATCAAAGAAATATTTATTAAATGTACAATTATTAAAAATCAAAGTATCTAATTGTTTACTTTTATTTAATAAAATTTTGAAACGATTAATAAAATTAGTATTTTTAATATCATTAACATTATCATAAGTTGTTAAATTTGAACCATTTAAAATTAATGTTTCTAAATTACAATTGAAAGTCTTTTTATAATAATCATGAGAATCTTTTGAAATATTAGTATTTAATTGAAAACCATACCAAGAAAAATGCTCACTTTCACAAACTTCAAGTGATTCAATTAATTGAACAAAATAAGAATAATTTAATGAAGTGAAAGAAATATCAATATATTTCAAACTACCATTTTTAAGTCCATTAAATGAAATTGCATTACCTAATAATCTAATATTTGAAAAACTGCCACTTGATGACAAATCTAAATAACTTAAAGAATTACTATCACCTAATGAATAAAAGAAATCTTCTTTTAAATAATTATTCAATGAAGATATATTAGAACAAATTAAATATTCAATTGTCTGACTCATTTTAAGTAATTTATATAATGATGTTGCTGTTTCGAATTTATCACAAGAAGTATTTAGTGAAATATCAATTACTTTTATACTCGGTTGAAAGGCTAAATTATATAAAATATTAGATAATCCTTTATTCATATTATTATTTGCAATATATAATTTTTCTAATGATTTTGCTTTCATTATACCATCTGCAATTTCTTTTGCCATATCATCATTAATTCCACAATTATTAATATTTAATACTACTATTTTTTTATAATAATATAAATGATTTCTTATTCTTAATGAACAATTCTTATCTATTTTTACTTTTTCTAAATCTAATACTTTTAAATTTGGTAATTTATCTAATATTGTTAAAATATTTAAATCTTTTGTTGAATATAATGAACATGAAGGGTTTACTCTTATTTTTAAATGTTCAATTAAACAATTTGATTTTAGTGAATTTGTAAATCCTTTCATCATATTTTTTAATAATTTTATTCCGACTGCATTTTTAAAAACTAATTCTAAATATTTTAAATTAACTAATTTTGATAGAATAACTCTAACATAATTCCAATCACTTTTCAAATTACTTAAAGTATCAATATAAAAAGTAAAATGTATTATATCATCTTTAACTTTATCAATTATTGAATATAATTCTTTAAATTCACATATATGAGGGAAAAATTTTATATAATCTTCAAAATATAATTTTAAATATAATTGTTTGAAATTCATTTTTTCAATAATAACTTCATCTTCATCTTTTTTCTTAAATTTTTTTTTTGTAATAATTTCATTAACACAATCTTTTTCTTTTACAGGAACCTCAATTTCAAAAAATAATTCTTTATCTAAATTTTCTCTTTGGAATTGTATAATTTTCAAAGGTGTAATTTCTTCATTTACATGTGAATATTTAAATAATTGAACAATATCAAATTTTTCACAAAGTTCTTTCCATTTATTATCATTTGCATCTAATAATTTACCATCTTTTTCTAATTCACTTAATTTTGGATATTTAGATAAATAAATTTTAGATTGTTCTTTTTCATCTGGAACAAATCTTACTTGATCATTTCCATGATATCCTTTTTTAAGTGAATTTTGAAAAGCATTTTTTAATTTTTCATTTAATTCTTTTTCTGTTGGTGGTGTTAAATTCATATATTTGTAATAATCATTAAAATTATCAATTTTTAATATTTTACTAATTTCTTTTCTATGAAGATCACATTCATTATCAGTTAAATTACCATAATTACTATCTAATTTTTTTGCAAATTCATCTAAATTTTTACAATCTTTATAAATTAATTTCTTTAAGAAATAATAATAAAAAAGAAGAAGCTGTTCAGAAACAATTCCAGTTTTATAACAAATTTTAGCTCTGACATTATCAATTTCACTTGAATTAATTAATTTTTCAAATTCTTTAATTTCTTGTAAAATCCAAAAAATTTGTCTATCCATTCCTTCTCCTATATAAGCAGGTAATAAATCTTCAATTGTAAAATCACTTATACTTAACATAACTAATAAATCTCCTAATGAAGGTGTAACTTCTTTAACTCTATTTTTTTCATCTTTTATGAATTTATCAATATTTTCATTACACATTTTTTTCAAATTTGGATAAGCTTCTGATAATAAAAGTAATATTCTAAATAAATAAATTAAAATTTGAATTGCTCTTGATGAATTATGAACTTTTTCACTTATAATATTTAAACAAACATAATTAAAAAATTTAGGCATACATTTTAAAATTAAATCTTCACTAAAACTTTTTGCATTTCCTTTAACAATCATAGAAATTGCTCTAGTAATACCTCTTAATACTTTTTCTTTATTTTCTCCAAAATATAAAGGAAACCAATGAGTAAATCTTTTTCCATTAAAAGCAGTTCTTAATCTTTCTTTAGTATAACTTTTAAAACTAACAAAATCAAAACAAGGTTCAACTCCTTTTATTTCACCAGTTCTTGAAACTTTAGAGACACTGATTCCTAAACCTAAAGGTGATTCTCTAAAATTAGTTTTTCTATGATAACAACATAATTCTTCAAATTTAAGTTTTTTATATTGTTCTTCTGATAATTTGTAAATAGAATTATCTTCAACTTTAGATAAAAATGGAGGATAAGGATTTGAACTTCCTTTATGTTCACATTCACTACATTTAAATTCATTACATTTTTCAATTTGATCTGTAATTTTAGCCATTTCTTCTTTACTTTTTTTTAAAAAAGTATCATCAACATCAAAAAAGAAATTTTGTAATTGAAGTAAAATTGAAAGAACAGTATAACCACTTTTCCATCCTTTATAATCATTTTTTCCTTTAACTAACATATCTAAACAAATTGATTTATCATACATTACATTAGGATGATTAAATTCTCTATTTAATAAATAAATTTTAGGAGGTGAAATTGGATAATCTTTTGGGAACATAAATTTAAAATGAAGAACTGCTCCTTTATATATATTATCTGCTGATGCTTTTATATTTCCATGCCATTCATACATATTGTCTTTTATTGGAATAGCTGATACTCCAAATAATGGAATAGGTTGATTTTTTATTTCGTTATAATCATGCATTAAACGCTGGAGACTAAATGTTTTTTTTAATTCTAGTAATGCTTTAATTTCTGCTATTTCTTTTGTTGCTTTTCCTTTTTGCATTTTCATTTAATTTTTATAATTTTTTTTATTTTTGGAAGATTTAAATAGATTTTTTTTTGGTTGATGTATATTAATTAATTTTAGATTTTTGTTTTTCTTTCTTTGAGTTTTGTTTTATTGGTTTTTAATGTATTTTTCACCAGAAAATTTTTTTAAGGATTTTTATTTTTTTTTTCTAGAAATTTCGGTATGAAAAAATAAAGAGAAAAAAATGAATACAATGAAATATAATAATTATAATACCAGAATAACAATTTTTATAAAAAAAATAAAATCAAATTATTCATAATATAAAGAAAATAACATCAATAAATTAAAAAAAAAGTAAAAAAATAGGAAAAAAAATCTTTAAAGATAAAAAATAATAAATATCATATTTAAAAAAATGAAATAACCTAATTAAAATATAATAAAAAAAAACGCTCCAGAGGGCGAATTGAACGCCTGAGGCTTTCACCTCCCCAGGATTTGAAGTCCTGACCAGCCCCCAGACTGGCTCACTAGAGCAATTTTTTAATAATAAATTTATACTTTAAATATAACAATATGAAAAAAAATTATCTATTTTAAACCATAAAATTAATTTTAATATTATTATTTAATGAAAAAAAAATAATTCCTTTTTTTTCATATTTCTGTTTCATTTTGATATAGAAAAAAAAATCATATTCTTTTATTTAATTAAATTAATTGTTAATATATTTTAATTTTAAATTTTAAATACTTAATTCATTTGTTAATTTTTTTAATTATCTAAAAAATATAATAACTCAAAACTAAAAAAAAACTGTAAAAATAAGAAATAAACAAGCCAAAAAAAAAAGTAAATAAAAACCAATAATAAAATATTTACTTAGTACTACAACATCCTCCTCCTTTTTTAGTTCCTTTACTCAATTTCATTTTATTATTTTTTGGATTTTCACCTTCATTCAACTCAATAAGTTTTTTTAAAAGAGCAATAAAAGCTTCTTTAATATTTTGTCCATTAGCAGCAGAAGTTTCAAAAAATTGAACATTTAATTTTTTTGCTAAACTTTCTCCTTCATCTTTATTAATTTCTCTATTTTCATTATCATCACATTTATTTCCAATTAAAATAATGGCAACTTTATTAACATCTAATCTTTCTTTAACACGATCCATCCAATTATCAATTTTATTAAAAGTTTCTCTACTTGTAATATCATAAACTAAAAATAAACCATTTAATCCATTTATATATTGATTTGTTAATGTTCCATATCTTTCTTGTCCTGCTGTATCATAAATTGAAAGAGTGTAGTTTTGATTATTATATTCTTCAATATGCTCAAAATTTGATGCTGATGTTGTTGATAATTCTTCGTCGTCAAATGTATTTTTTAAATAACGCTTTAATATACATGTTTTTCCTACACGACCTTCACCAAATGTTCCTATTGAGAATTCTTGTGTCATTTTTTTTTTTATATTTTTTATTTTTTTTAATTTTTGATTTTAGGTATTTTTTTTATTCTTTAATTTTTTTGGGTTGTTATTTTTTAAAGAGATATATTTTTATTTTTTATTTAATTATTATTTTTATTTATTATTTTATTTTTTTTTCAATAAAATAATATTTTTAATTTTAAACTCCAAAAAAATTTTTAATACCACTAATTCCTTTATTTATTTTATCTTCTATTTTTTGTTTTCCTTCTTCAATTTTAGCACCAATGTCAGTATTAAAAACTTGTTTTCCAATTTTATCAACAGCTTCAATAATAGATAATTGTTTTAAAGATAAATGAAAATCTTCTAAATAAAAAGCTTTAGGGGCAAAAGTTAAATCTAAAGAATTATTTAATTTATCAACAATAACTTTTTTCTCTTCAAAACACCAAGTTAAAACTAATAAAGCAGATTCAAGTGTTTCTTCCATTTTAAATACTTTACTTACTTTATCTAATTCTTCTTTCATAAATGTTCCATCATATTTTAAAGTTTTATTATCTATTCCATTTGATTCAATTACTATTGTATTATTTTGTATTGATAAGGTAAATTTTAATTTTGTTTTGTCTGTTGATTCTAAATCAAATTCTTTTTTTTCTGACATTTTTTGTTTTAATATATTTTTAATAAAAAAAAAAACGAATAAATAATCTATTAATAAATCATTTTTTATATAATTTTTATTACAACATTTTTTATACTTATATAATTTGTTAAATAAAATATACATTCTATTTATTTTTTTTCTCTTATTTATGAAATGGGTTTTTTTTATTTTTTTGATATTATACTATAATCAAGTTCAATTGGTTCAAATGGAATAAAATTTTTTTCTTCTTCTTCATAAGTTATAAAATCATGAAAGAAATTTTCTACTAATAAATTATTATCTATTTCTTTTAATTTGTTTTTAATATTTTCAAATTTTAAATGTTCATTCATAAATTTTTCCATTTCAGAAATAGAAGAAAATTGATTATTTGATATAAAAAATTCAGAATCATTATTATTTATTATTTCATTATTCATAAAATCTTTAATTAAATCACTTTCTTGATAATTTTTTAAATTTTCATCAATAAATTGTTCTCCATATTTTTTTTGTAAAAAATGAATATATTTATCAGTTAATTTATCAATATTAATATTATCTTCATTATTTTTTTTATTAAATAGATTTGATGGAATATAATTAGAACTTTTTTGAGAAATTAATTTAAGAGGTGTTATACTTCTTTCAAATGATTTACCATTATTATTACTTTGAAAAATTAATTTTTGTGATGAATCATTATTATAATATTTACTTAAAGAAAATTTTTTTGAACTATAACTTCTTTTCATTACTTTTTTGTTAAGATTTTTAGAATTATTTGTATTATTTATTATTGATAATGGACTTTTTTTTTTAATATTTGATGAATTTAAAACTATTGAATTACATAATCTAACAGGTTTATTTTTTTTATAATTATTTGATGATGAATTTACTCTATTTAATATTCTTTCTGTTTTTCCTTTGTTATTATTATCTTTTATTTCATTTAATTTAATAATTTCAAATTTATTAGATTTATATTTTAATATTGTATCATTTTCATTTTGAACTTGATAATAAATTGAAGTATCTAAAGAATCTATTTGTTTATTTTTTATTATATTAAATAAAACTTCTTTTGATGGTACAATTATTATATTTTTCCCTTTAAATTTTTTCATAGGTTTTTTTTTAAATGTATTAAATGAAGAATTTACACTTGAAACACCAGAATATTCTTTTTTATTTTTAGAATTAAATAAAGGTTTTATATTCTTATTTTCTACTTCAAAAATTTGACTATTTGATCTTATAAGAAATTGTTTCTTTTTTTTTGGATTTGATTGTTCTTCAAAATTAGATAATGATTTATATAAAAAATTATTTTCTTCAATTTGAGGTGTTGATAATTTTATTGATTTTGATATTGTATTAATTAAAGGATTTTGTAAATTTTTTGGAGTATTTAAATTCTTTTCTATATTACAATTTGATATTTGATCTATCATTAAAAATTGTTGTCTACTTTTTTGTTGTAATTTTAAATTTTTTAATATTTCAGTTTGTTTTTCTATTTCTAATTCTTTTTCTTTTTCAGTATCTTTTAATCTTTTTAATTCTTTATCTTTTTCTTCATTAAATTTTTTTATCATTAAAAATTCTATTTGTTGATTTAATTGTATTTCTTTTAATTTGTTTATTTCTTCATCTTTTTCCTTTTGTTTTTGCTTTATTAATTCTATTTCTTTTTTTTTTTGGTGTTCTATATTATGTAGTTGAATAATTGAATCAAGACTTAAAATATTATTATTAATTTTTGTTTTATATAATTTTAATTTATTATCTGGTTTTTCAATATTGAAATTAACTATTTTTTTTTCTACAATTTTTGGTATGCTAGAATTATTATTTCTTGAAGTATAACGAATTTTAAAGTTTTGAATAATAAAATTATTTTTACTGGTTTTTTTTAATTTGTTTTCAATTTCTTCAAGATTTTTAAAAGATATATTTCCAATTTTATTTTTATTTTCTATTTTTTCATTATTATTATCATCATTATTAATATTAGAATTATTTTCATTTATCTCAAAATTATTTAAATTCTCATTTCCAAATGTTTCAATATTTACCAAATTATTATTTAAATTTTCATATCTATCATTATGTAAATTTGAATAAAAATTATTTGATAATTTTTGATTAAAAACATTTTTATAACTTCTAGTTAAATAATTTTTATTATCATAATAACTATATTCATTATCTCTTTCTATAATCTTTTCTAAATAAATTCTTCTATTTGCACTGCATGACCTTTTTCTTTTAATTTCATTTAACTTATTATCAAAAATTCTTTCTAACATTTTAGAAATTTTATCAATTCTGGAAAAATTAGACAATGAATTACTATATGATAATCCTCTTAATGAACCTAAACTTTGACTTAATCTAATTAATGAAGAATTTCCTGGATTTAAACTTTGTGTTTCCATATATGAATAATTCTCTAATATTTTATTATTATCAAAATTATTTTTTAAAATTAAGTTATTTTCTTCATTTGAAGTATTTGAAAAAATCAAAGTAAAAATAGTAGTAATATTTTGAAAATAGTTTCCTTTAAATTTAAATATTATTTCATGAGGATTATAAATATAATTATGAACAACTCCTAATAATTCTATATTATCATTTATTTTATATGTTTTTGATATAAAATTATTATTATTATATTCTAATATATGTATTATTTTTTTATTTGTAGAAAAAAGAAATATACAATTTTTCATTTTATATATATTGTTAATTGAATCATTGATTTGAATTTTATATAAACCAGATTCATTATACAAAAAAACATTTCTATGATTTGATAAAATACAAATATAATTTTCCAAACAAATAAAATCATCTATTTCTTCAGTATTATAGTCAAAATCAATTTTTTTATGAATTATTCTTTCATCTTCATTAATTTTTTTCGTTTCTTTTATATAACCATAATAAGTTAAAATGCCATTAACATCTAATATAGCAAAATAATTATTAGATGCTTTTATTTTATCATAATAATATTCACTTTCATTTTTAATTGATTTTGGAGTTGAATATTTTTTATTATTAAAAATACCAAAAATTAAAATGTTAAATTTACTATTAATACAAACACAATATTTTTCACAAATTGAAATATTTTTAATTCTAATATTTAAAAAAAAATTATTCAAAGTTAATTCATTTAATTCATGCACTAAATCTCCCATTCCTAAAATTCCATAATTATTATAATCTTTCCCTATTGAATATAATAAACCTTCATTTGTTATCATATGCATTACATTATCATTACTTACAATTTTTTTAATCTGATTTATTTGAATATCTGAAAATGAATGTTCTATTGATGAAATTGGGCAATTAAAAGAACTATCATAATTAGAATTATTTTTGTATGTTATTATTGAATTTTCAGTGATTAAAGCAGACGATGAATAATATTTTATATAATATTGTATTTTTTGTAAATGTAAATTTAATGGTATTTGAATTTCTGTAATATTTGATAAATATTTAGAAGATGAAATATAAAGAAACTATAATTATCAATTTTAATATATTTTACCTCCTTCTTCATATTCAAATAATTTACTGATTTATTTTAATTAAAATTTTATTAAATAAAATAAAAAATAATTTTTTTTGTTTAAAAAAATAATTTAAATTTAATATGATAGTTTAAAAAAAATGGATTTATTTTCAAATAGAATAATGACAAATAAAATGAAATTAAAAATTAAAATAAGTGACCTTAATAATTCCAATTCAAATAATAAGGAATTTCCTAATTTAAGACCATCATCATCTAAAAATCTCAAAAAAAAAAAATCATATTCATTTAATAAACCATATATAGAAAAATTTGAAAAAAAAATAAAAGGAAATAAAATTAAAATTGACTATGAAAGAGAAAATAAAGAGTTAAAATTAAAATTAGAAATATTACAAAAAGAAATGAATAAAATTCAAAATGAAAATAATGAATTAAAAAAGAGATTAGAAGATGAATATATTCCAAAAAATAAAAAGAAAATAATATTAATGAATAATCAAAGAATAAAATTTAATTCATTTAATGATTATTCAATGAATATTACAACCACAAAAGTAGAAACAAAAATTAATTCAGAACAAAGTAGAAAAACAGAAATTAAAAATTCATTTGAAAAAAATCTTCCTACATTTAATACTATTGATCCTAAATTTAATAATGAAATTAAATTTAAATTGGTTAAAAGTAGACAAATACTATCTTTAAATAAAAATACTAAAAGTTATTGTAATATAAATCATTATGATATTAAAAATAACATAGAAAAAGATTGTATTTATAAAATGGAATTAATCAGAAAAAGAACTTTGAAATTATTTGAAAATTATAATATTCTTCTTCAAGAACATAAATAAGTATCTTTATTAGTTTAAATTATTATCTAAATTATAATTTATTATAAAATTTATTCTTTTAATTGAATAATATTACTAAAAAAGTTAATATGTCAAACTTAATTTAGATTTAATGTATTAATTATATTTTCTATAATACAAAAGCAAAAATAGAAAATTATTATTCATTATTTTTTATAAAATCAATTGAATTGATTTTATTAAGGAAATTAATCAAATCACTGTTAAAAGTAGATTTAATGGATTTTGTTTTAAAATATTGAAATATTTCTTTTACTGGAATTAGTGAATTAATATTTCTTTTATATTTTTTAATTTCTGAAATTATTGTTATTAATAAATAATATAAATTTTTTTATAAAGTTTTGAATTATATAATAAAGAAAAAATATTTATTTATGTATATTTTTATATTTATTATATTATACATTTAATTATTTCCTTCAATTTCTTAAAGGATAATCTATAAAATATGTTTTACAAATATAAAAAATAAAAGCATAAATAATAAAACAAATCAACAGAAAACATTAATTCAACATTCAAAATAATACAAAAAAAAAAATCATTTATTGAAATAATAAGTATTTAAAATTTCTTCTAATTTACTTTTCTTTAAAGGTTTAGGAACTTCTTCAACAATACATTTAATATTTTTTAAATTGTTAATTAAATTTTCTTCAATATGTGCAGAAATAATAATTATTTTCAAATCAGAATTAATTTCTTTATTATCAATCATTTCTTGAATTTTTTTTGCACAATCCAAACCATTCATTATAGGCATCATCATATCTAAAAATAATAATTTATATTCAGATTTATCACAAACACAATTTACTTTATTTTTCTTTATAATTGCTTCAATACATTCTTGTCCATTTGTACTTGTATCTGCATTAATATTAAATTTTTTTAACATATTTTTAATTGTCATTAAATTAAAATTTTCATCATCACAAATTAAAATATTATTACAATTACATAATGTTATTTTTGGATTATCTAAATTTGATAAATGCTTTTTTTGAGGGACTATAAAATTATTTTTTTTTATCATTATGAAATTATCAAAATTATTATTTCCATTATTTGTATTTTCTTGATTTGGATAGTTTATGTTATTTATTATTTTTTTTATATTTGGATTTACTAATTGTAAAAGATTATTTTCTGCTGTTGTGGCTTTATTTACTTTTTTTGATTGTTTTATTTTCAATATATTATTTTTTTTTAAATCAATATTACTTAGATTTATATTTTGTTTTATTAAAGTTTTTGAATTTATATTATTAATTGTAGGCTCATCAATTATATTTAAATAAAATTTATGTCTTGTAATTTCTTGAGATGAATAATTTTTTTTTCTTTTAAAAGTATGTCTATATTTATGAGATATGGAAAAAATTTCATCTAATTCTTCATTTGATTGTGAAATTTGACTTGAAAAAGGATTTTTTTCATTTGCAATTTTAATAAAAGGGTCATTTTCTAATTTCATTATACCACAATCAGAATGTCTAAATAATGTTTTTTTATTAATATTATTTAGATTCATTTTGTAATTATTATTATCAATTATTTTATTATCTGGAGTTGATATTTGAATATTATAATTTATAAAATAATTATTCACAGATTTAACTGAATTTTGACAATGTGAAGTTGAATGTTCTGAATTTTTTTCATAAACTAAAGATTGTAATTTTTCACATAATGAAATTTGCCTATTTATTGCTTCTAATGTTATATTTTTTTGACAATTTGATATTTCATGAATACTTTCTTCTGTTTCTTCTTTTTCATTTGTAAAAGGTAATATTAAAGTTATTATATTATCATCATCTTCATTATAAATTTTTATATGGATTTTTAATAAGTTACTTAATTTTATTAAAAATTCTTTTGTCATTTCATTTGTTTGAACACTATTTGAAAAATTAAATTCTTTTTTATAGTTAAATAATATATCTTCTATTATTTTACTTCTTTTATTGAAAGAATTAGATTTTAAAAAGTTTATATTATTCTTGACAAAATTTATCTTTATTTTATTATTATTCTTTAATTTATATGTTATTTTAAATCCATTTTTTTTTGGTATGTTTCTATAAATATAATTAAATATTCCTCTTATAAAATTGTTTAAATGAACCTCATTTGATATTATAAATTTATCATTTAAAAAAGAAAAATTTGTATCATATGATATTTCTTTATAATCAAATAAAGTAATGAATTTTTTTACTACTTTAGAAAATAAATATTCTAAATTTATTTTAGACTGAAAAATAATTTTTTCATTATTAGTTATTTCAAAAATAACAGTGAAATACCAAATAAAATTTTTAATAAATGCTTTTATTAAATTAACTAACAAATTAATTTGATGTAATTTTGACTGAAAATTTTCTAAAGTAATCTCATTGTTCTCAACAATTTCTTGAGTATATTCATCATTAATATTAATTAAAGCATTTAAAGGATTATTTAATTCGTGATATAAAGTCACTAAATATTGATATTTTAAAACTTTTAATAAATTTCCTTGTAATTCTTTTCTTTCATCATTATAATTATCAATTGAGATATAAATTTCATTATTATAAAATCTTATTTTAACATAAATCATTGATATTGAAGATATAAAAGTTCCACTTATTTCATTTGTTATATGCGAAGAGCAAATAAAATTATATAAATTTAAATCTTGTAAATTATTATTTTCCCATTTTTTAAATTCTATCATTTTATCTTTTAATTTATTAAAATCATATGTTCTTTTTAATTCTAATATTTCATATGCATAAGTATTCATTAATTTAATGTGGTATTTTTGATTTGAGGCATTTTTTTCTAATATTAATAATCCAATTGAAAAATGATTTAATTGTCCTTCAATTATTGTATCTTTTAATATATTTAAATTATTGCCACTTTTATATCGTTCATGAAAAAACATTTTATTAAAATAATTAAAAAATCAAAGAATATTATTATTAAATATTTAATTTATAATATTTATAAATATTATTATTTATTATTACTTATATCTTAAAATTTAAAATTTTGTTTTAATCAAAATTAAATTGGTTATTTATTTTATAAAAATTGATTGATATCTTTTTTAACCAATTTATTAAATAATATTTTTTATTTTTTCTTTATATATATAAAAATAATTAGAATATCTATTTATCTTATAATTTAATTTTCATTTTTTTTTTTCATCATATTATTGTTGAAAATATTAAAGTAGTTACATAATTAAAATAAAATCCAATAAACATATAAAAAAATATTTTAAATAATTATTTTTATTTACTCAAAAATAAAAAAACCTAAAATTTATATTTATTTAATAATTTTATTTAAATTTATATCTATTTTTTTTTGTAAACAATTAAAACAAAAAAATTTAAAATTTGAATAAATATTTTAATAACACATTAAAATATTTTTATAAAAATTTTATATAATAATAAAAAAAAATAAAAATGAAATCTGCAAGGATATCAAATAAAGAAGGAAAATTAAGAAACCTAGTTCTTGAAATGTTACATACTAAAAAAGATAATTTAAAAAAAACTAAAGCTTTATTAACAGAAATAAATAGAACAATATCAAAAGAATCATTAATTATTCAATTAAGAACTGAATTTAACTATATAAAAATGTTAAATCAAAGTTACAAAGATTATTTAACAATTATCAAAAAAATAAAAGAAACATATTTAAAAAATAAAAAAGCAATAATTGAATATAATAATTTTCTAAGAGCAACATATAAAGAAAATGTTAAAATAATAGACAAATATGAATATAAAATTGAAATAATAAAAAGTGATAAAAAAAATATTATAAAAACAAATGAGGAAATATTAAAAATAAAAAATGATGAAATAAAAATTTTAAATGAAAAATTAATTGAATTTCAAACTAAAGTTGACATGAATATAGGAGTACTTGAAAAACAAAGAAAAATAAGAAAATCATTAGAAGATCAATTATTAAATGATAGAAAGGATTTTATGAAAAAAGAACAAAATGATGAAAAAAAAATTAAAAAAGTAAAAGCAAAAATAAAATTTTTAAATGATATGGAAAAATATTTACAAATGCAATTAAATGATGATGATTTAAATCCAAATAATAAACTAAATGAATTAGAAGATGATGAATTAAAAGTTAATAAAATAATTATGATTGAAAATAAAAATATTCAATTAAAAGAAGAACAACTTAAAAATGAACATTTAATGGATAAAGTTAGAGATTTATCTGCAAGAATTAGTAATATTTCAACAATTGATGAGTCTAATAGAAATGAAGTAAAAATTAAAAAAAATAATAATAATATTCATCCTATTGTTTATTTGACTAAAAAATTACCTCATCATAAAAATAAGAATTTGTAAATTTTATATTTATTTAAAAAATTTATTAATGAGTTAACTAATAATAATGTAAAATAAATTAAAATTTTTTTAATTAATTTACTTTAAATAATTTTTATAATTAAAAAAATGAATAACGAAAAAAATATAATAGTTTATAATAATATTAATTTTGAAAGCAATATAAGCAAATTTTCAGAAGAAGAAACAAAGAGGCCAACAATAACAGATTCAAATGATTATAATACACTTGAAAAAGAAAATTCAAATATAATATATAAAAAAAAGAAGGGAGGAATTTTTAATATAAGTAGAAGAACAAATAAAAATTATATAAAAAAACATAATGATAATAATCATAAAATAAAAGAAAATGAAAATAATGAAAATGATGAAAAAACTTCAGATGAAAATATTGATATTCAATTACCTAATAATTATCCTAAAAGGGCATCCACAATGAGTAGAATGAATAATAAAATAAAAAGAGAAATTATACAAGAAAATTATGAAAAATTGATTAAATTAAGAAATAATCACAATAATTTACATGAAAATAATCAAAATAATAATGACATAAATCACCAAAATACTGTTTTTCAATCTTTAAATAATTATTCTACTGATAGAATGACAATCAATGATTATATTATTGATAATACTTATTCATATTTTTCAAAAGAAAAAAAAATTTATTTAAATAATTTTGATTTTGGTTCATTGTTAATTCAAAATGAAGTTTTTAAAAATTACCTTTTTAAATTTTTAAATTTAAAAAATATTTCAATATTGTCTATGACTAATAAAAAGATATATAAAGTTTGTCAATATGAAATATACAATACATTCTTTATTCAAATAATGATAATAAAAAATTCAAATTTAATTGAAAAAATAAAAAGAAGTGTATTTCAATATTCAAAAGTAACAAAATCAACATATATTGATAATTTATATTGTGATAATTCAATTTATAATAATTTAATAGAAAAAGATTTAACAAGAACTTTTCCAAATGACAATTCTTTTAAAAAAGGAAAACCAAATTATCAAAAATTATATAGTATATTAAAATCATATTCAAATTATAATAAAAAAATAGGATATGCACAAGGATTAAATTTTATGGCAGGAAATGCTTTATTTTTTTTTAATACAAACGAAGAAATTTCAATGTTTATTGATGGTATGATTAATAAATTTGAATTAGATAAATTTATGGGAATAAATAACAATGAATTAAATGATAAATTAAATAATCTTGGTAATTTTCTTAAGTTTTATTTTAAAAAATATAACAAAGATATTTTGACTTATTTAGAAAAAAATTATGTTAAACATGAATATTTTACAGCAAATTGGTTACTTACATTATTTAGTAATGGTATGGATAGAAATAATTTATTAATTGTTTGGTGTTTTTTAATTGTTTTTGGTTGGAAATTTTTTTATTTTTTTATACTTAATATTTTGATCTTTTTTGGAAATGATATTAAAAAAAGTAATGAAACAAAACTTTCTTCTATGATGAAAAATTTATTAAAAAATGAAAAATTTACAAATAATTTTAATATAATTATTGAAAATACTTTTACATCATTTAAAAATAATATACTTATATAATTACTTATATTACTTAAATTTGTATTTGAGATTTGTGTTATTGTATTTGAATTTGTTTGTTTTATTTTAGTATTTTATTTTTATTTTGTTTTGGTTCAAGTATTTTTTTATTTGAAACTGTTTTATTATTATTTGAATTTATTTGTTGAATATAAGCATTTGGTTTAGTTTTAGAAACTTTTTTTGAAAAGTCATCACTTCATTTATTTTTATTTTAAATTTTTAGATGATTAGTTATTTATTATTTAATTCTCAATTCCCATTTTCTTCAGTTATTTTAATATTATTATTATGACTATTAACTAAAATATTTTATATATTTTTACTTTTTTTCTTTATATTATCATTAATTTTTTGATTAACAATATTATCTTCTTCTTTTCAAATAATTAAATCAGCAATATTATTATTAACATAAAAATCAGAACTTTTAATATGTATTAATAATTTTAATGAATGAATATATTCTAAACAATTTAAGTTAATAATAAATAAATACACTTTGTTCTTAATTTAATCTTCTTTTTTTACTATATAATAAAATAATTCTCCTCCTTCACAATTATCAATTACACTATAATAACTGTCTATTATTTCAAAAATTTAAGTGATTAATATTACGTTGATTTGAATAAATTTGTTAACATTTCAAATTCTCTTTTTACTATTTTTTGTCATCTTTGTCTTTTATTTTGAATTTCTCTAAATTTTTTATTGCAACTTTTTATCTTGTTGGAAAATAAATTCATAATTTTATTTTACCAAATTTACCACTTCTTAATATTCTTTCTATTATATAATTTCCTATTATAAAATCTTTTTCTTATGATGAATTGTGAGATTGAGAACTCATTTTTAATTTAAATATTTTTTTTATTAGAAGAAAAATAATTTAGATTAAATATGTTTATTTAAAACTATTTTAAATATTTAAATGAAAATTTTAAATCATGATTTAATTATGAAAGTAATATTAATATTATTATTATTTTTAATAATTTTTAAAGAAATAAAATAATAAAATTTTATAAATAATAAAAATGATAAAAGTTAAAAAATAATTAAGAAAAACAAAAGTATTAAAAAAATGAAACAAAATATTTTGGGGATTGGGGATTGGGGATTGGGGATTGGGGATTGGGGATTGGGGATTGGG